>BJBW01006996.1:18631-123274 GCA_004320125.1 Scolopax mira | reverse complement strand
GGAATTTTTTTTGAACTTTAACTTCTTCCCATCCATACCAGAAAATTACATTGACACTAAACAGTTTGAGATTTACTTTACTTTCCACGTTATCTCCTCTGACATTAATAAGCCTCTTCAGATGCATAAAATTAAGCAGGTATCTAATCACAAACCTTGGTCTAGTTATTGGAAATGGACAGCTACTTCTACACAGAAAACTAACAAAGCAGCAACAAACCTACAGACTGCAGATTACTATTTGTATTATTTGTACTGCAACAGTCACTATGTTAAAAGAATGGCATTAGAAAATAAAACAGCCAAGACCCACCCCTACTAGGCGCCAGTGGATTTAAAGGACGATAGACAGATCGAGGCCTAGAAAATAAGTTAGAAAACACAAAAATCAGTTTTAAGCTAAACTGATGCACAGGTATAAGAAATAGGCTTCCTCTCCCTCCCAATTACTTGAAACAGTTTTCTTCGTAGATGCTGTTCCATACTCTCCAAGCAGAAGGACCCTTGTATCCAGTGTAACGTTCTGGATTCAGCAGCAAATCCACGTACTGTGCGTCTGGAGATCTCTCATCTAAATAGGAAACCTTCTGTTACATATTATAATTGGTCATTTAAAAAAGATTAAGTTTTTAAAAGAGTCACACAGAATTAAATATGTCTTATATAATACTATTCTGTCTTCCTGTTGGATTATAGATGTCTTGTGCATAAAAATACAGTTATATACACACTAAATAGAAAGCTCAAAAGTATATAGTTTATCCCAAAGTTTATCTCTTATACGGCCATAATTTCTACAGTCTCTGAATACACTCTACATGGCTTCACCTCTACTATAAATACTTGTCATGCAATGTGTTCTCTCACCCTTTGCTAACATATAAGCAGTGTTTTGTTTTAAATGGGCTTAAAATTCAGGGTTTTTTTTTTACCTGGCAGTGCTTGGCTGGGGGTGTTGCTCTTTTGAAATGGGTCAAAAAAGTGTACCTTGTAGCTGATAGGTATTGTATATTTATTAGCTAAATCCCTTTTTTCCCCAGATATCCCTGTATACTGGCAGAAAGTCTGGATCACACTGCTTAATTGAACAAACTGTCAGCAGTTGAAAATATGTCAGCATATTTCAGCTCTGTTTGTTATCGCAAGAAACATGTTCCTTAGCAGCATTTCAACAAGTTTCATTTCAACCCTCATCTCTGAAGTTTACTACCGATTCAGGCAATATACACAAAGAAACAGTACTCTCTGTTTGAAAATTCTGTACAAATAGAAACTTAAGTTTTGAGCTTCAACCTGTAAAAAGCAGGAAGAATTCCCTCTTCTTTGAGAAATTATAGGTTAAGAGTAACTCTTGCTTAAGAAAACCCACATACTACACAAGCCAGTAGTCCAGAGGCTTAATCATAGGAAAAGGCCAAGCAGTGACACCAGGTGTTTCCTCAGATATCGAAAAAAGCCACAGAAACAGAGTAAAAACTGCTAAAAAGAAGAGATGATTCTGCATGAGCAGTTAAGCATCGCTTCAGCAGTAGTAGCAAAAACAAAGAGACAGACACAAGACACACAACACATTGAGTGCCAGATGGGACAAGGTCAAATTATAGATTTATTTATTTGATGGCATGGCTAACCTAAGCAGTTACTATACTTCCTGGTCACTTCAGGTCTCCACTTTTTCTTCTTGTTACCCATATGCAACTGAGTCTACAGGGCAGTGCAACAGAAGTACAGAAAGCTGACCTGGGTTACGTAGGTTTTTTCAGCTAGATCAATTCCCTTATCTAGTTTATCATTAAGTCCAATAAAAAACTAGTGAAAAGTAAAAGCTGATGATATGGCTTCTTGCTACAGTTGAGTGAATTAAGAGCTCTCTCACCACCAGGAAGGAGAGGAAGAAAACAGAAGTTTCTACCTCCCCTGATTAAAGTTATTCTCTCTCACCTCTCCCTGCTCCAGCTCACAAACTCTAGATCTTCCTAGAATAGAATACTAAGGTATTCATTAAAAAAGATTTTTAGTAGTGATTCCTAAACTTGGCAGTTCTCATGGTTATCTGAAAAACATTCCTTTGAGCTTTGAATGTTACAAGTAAGTAAAAGGACTCACATCTGTGAAGCAGAGGAAAGATACAATCTAGTATCCTAATGTTTTAGCAATAAGAAAGCTGTTATAAATAAGGGTGAATTTAGTGCACAGATAATTTTGAAACATAACACAGCTGGAAGAGGAACAAACTCAGTCCAAGCATAGACAGTAGAATAGCAACAAAAATAATATAGTAGTAAGAAAGTGAATCAGGTGCAAGTAATTTGTCTAATATTTGTGCTAGGTGCAACTCTTTTGTGAGCAGCAGCTCTTAAAAAAAATAATTATATATATATATGTTAAACTACTCCCATTTACCTCTTCCTTTATTTCCATAAGTCTCCTGTCCAGTATACTTACAGGGGGTCACAGTGAATGTGCACTGTGTAGACTATCAAATGCTCCTTGTAAAAAATTGTAGTCTTTGCATGTAAAATTACGTGAAACATCACATCTCTGCTTAGCACAAAATTAAAACTTTTTAAAAATAGTTATTTGCAGGAAAAATATAATCATCTGCGCTTTTAAGAGACACCAAATAAAACAAACACTCTGAAAAAGCTTAAACGTTTTACCATCAAGTTCACAAAAATGATCCTGTGAATCATCGTATCTCGCCCAGTCAATGAAAGCCTCCTTACTTTGGTTACTGAAGGGAAGAAAATATATTTGATTTTAAACTTTTAAATAAACAACATCAATAAGAGCTACCAAAAGAAACACAATCCACATATAGTAGTTAGCTTGGAACTGGATTCTGAATTACCGTATCCAACACTCAAGAATATATGGAATTACAACTTACTAACAGCACAGATTCAAGCAGACAATATTTTAAGAAGTAACTGCAATGCTTCAAAGCATCATTCTAACATCAGACAGCAAGAAAGATTTCACCATCATTATTTGAACAAACTGTGCACTGGCAGTGACTTCTCTTTCTTCAGAAAAAGTGTGGTAAAATACTTTCAAAGCATACATGTTTAAATGCTTTTCAAAGTACTATTTTAGGAACTGTCACTTGCAGGGGTGGAAGGAATCATCATATTTTCTTAATCTGTACTTTCAACAAGATCTACAATAGTTAACCTTGCTTTTTACTGGGGATTGGACATCTAAATGTCCTTCCAAGCTAGATGACTATGAGCATGATTTGTCTTAGAGCTTTTAAGTAATGATGGTATTCCACCCCCCCTAGCATTTTCAAAGGTGTATGGTACCAGAGAGGAAAGTATTTTGAAGCTCCCACACTATGAAACACAAACAGTGTCAAAAGCTGAATGCTTTCTTCCATGCATATGTGCAGCACAGAATTACTGCTGCCACACTACTGACAGCAAAACATAAGCACAGTTAAAATTGGGAACTCTGCTCCAGGGTGCAGCAAAGCACCTTAAAACAACAAAAGAAGCCTATTGTGTTTGATTAAATTAGTACTAGCGTAATTCTACAAAGGCAATTTTATAACTAGATGCTTCTAATCTTCTGCCAAATCACTATAGATTTTTTATTTGGCCTTAGACGAGGAACTTTCACATTAATTACTAGCAGGCAAAATTTGATAATCACAAGAACTACAGCTGATAATGGAAAATAACCCAAAACCCATGGGGCTAATGCACTGCTAGGTAGAGCAGAGCTCTGCCTACAAAGCACAAACTTTTCCTGCCACTTGCATGATCCATTACCTGCCCTCTCCCAACTTTAATCATCTATCCTGCTTTCACAAAAGGCATTCTCTTTAGCTCTCCATACATGTACTCAATATATTATTTTTTTGCCCTACAGGAACAGAAGAGAGTTAATAGCTTCTTATTTCCCCTAGAAAGCCTTGGATGAAGGGGCTCTACCCAGTTGGGTTTAAAACACCACACACCAGGCAGTCTCATTTGTCAGACAAAAGGAAAGAGTTTCAACATCTCCATCAGGTAGAACTGCTGAAACCTATGGCTAAAGACAATCAAAAGTAAAGAATTGATTTTTTTATTTCTACTTTTTAGAGGAGAGGAATCTGGTAGAATGCAAGTTTTTTTTAAGTGGTGTCCCACACACTTTCCTACTCGAGGGCAACATCATCCTGCAGAATTCCTTCCAAGCAACCTTGACTGTGCCATGCAATAAGCAAGATCAGGGAATTGATCCAAGCTAAAAATAACTTTGCCAGCAACAGAAGTAACTCGTAAGCTCCCTGATCTGGTTCACTGAATGATCACAAACAGGCAAATCAGTGCAACAGAAGGACAGAGCAGGACAGAATCCCTTAATTCAGCACAGTAATCAAGAACAAAGACTAATACTGGAAAAACCAGAAAAAAAGGTGGGTTTGTTTGCAAGTTTCCTCCAACTCTTGATCCTGTAAGATACCTCTTTCAAATCATATCAAAGTGTACTTTTTTGGAAAAAAACCATCACTTAACACCTTTACCCTCAGATGTTCTTGCATCATTTCCCATTTACTTTCTAATGGGCTATGGAAAAACAGAGAACAAAAACCAGCACATTGCAAAAACAAGACAGACAAAATGGAACCCTCCCTTGTTATTATTTTTGTACTACTGTAAATGACTACATACCTTAAGGTACTGTTAACTGCTCCCAGTTTGTTGGCTTGCTCACAGTCCTCCAATTCTTTGGAATTATTTGCTGCTTTTGAATACTGTAAGAAAGTTCATATTTAATATGCAACTGAATTACATTAAGTCCTCTGAGAACTGGTGCCATGAAAGGTATTTCTAGGTTTAGCAGAAATTGGTTAGAAAATCCTCAAGACAACTTCTTATTTCCATTGTTCTTCACTTAATTTCATCAGGTTAATTCCACTTTGTGGATTTAACTACCACAGAATGTTTAGCTAAAAGCATCAGAAATTGTTTTGGTTTGCATTTTCTTTTTATAAATTAAATGGAGTTCTAAAGTGTTTCAAGATAGCTAGATACATTATTGTAAAAGAACACCTGAAGAAAAGCAGTGTCACAGCTATAAAGATACCTTGTATTTCACACGCATAATTATAGTCCAAGTTTCTTGGTCACGTCAGTAAGAAAATATATCTGTTTTTGCCATTTTCCACTCACTTCTCATTTAATCCTATTCATTATCACACTTTAGACATACACTCATCTGGAAGAGAGGCTTTTCAAGCTGACCTCAAATTTTTATTATTTTAAAGCCAGAATTGAAGTATTTGAGCTGAATTCTGATTCTACAGTATTTTTCAAAAAAGTAATCCACTAAAGTAGACTCTTACCATTAAAATACTTCTAAGGAAAACAGTTGAAGAATTAAAGATTAAATTGCACTATTCTTCAATGATATGGTTACGTCAGCAGGGAATTCACTAAGTCAGTGAGCTTAAAGCTCAAAAAAATCCTTTTAATAGTTTTGGAACATAATAGATAGCATCAGTGCTCACTTAAAAGATAAACAAACCAAATTTCCTCTGGTTAGGTTGTTTTTTTTTGTATTAATGTGTGTGTTTTCTTTTGCAGACTGAGCCTCAGGTTTACACAAATTTCTACCTTATCACAGTCCTTAAAAAATACAGGAAATGATTTAACATTTAGCTTTATAAAAGCTATCAGTTGCTTAACTGGTTGCTTCCCTTCACTCCAAGGCACACACATACTGACATGAAGGATTAATGTCCAAAATCAGCTCAAAATAAAAACATAAACTAAAGGCTTTGGTCTGCCCTTTAGAAATTGCCAACAACAGTAATAATTTGATAAATTTTAAAAGAAAGAGACCAGTTAATTTCTGAGGACAGACTTGTGGTCAAGATGCAAGACTCCTGTTACTTCCTGCATGAATTTAGGAAAGTTGCATGGTTTCTTATCTGCAGTGCATGCACATCCCAGAATCATAGAACAGCCCAGGTTATAAGAGACACGGAAAGATCATCTGGTCCAATCTTTTCTGGGAAAGAAAGCCTAAGTGAGATTAACTAGCACCCTGTCCAGTCACATCTTGAAAACTTCCAGTGATGGGGACTCTACCACATCCTTGGGAATATCATTCCAGCAATTGATTGGTTGTATTGCAAAATATTTCTTCTATCAAGATGAAGCCTCTCTTGGTGCAACTTTCACTCATTGCCCCATATCTTCTCCATATGACTTCTTGAAGAGAGAGAGTTTCTGCTCTCTTTGCAGCTGCCCTTTAAGTACTGGAATACTGCGATGGGGTATCCAGAAAGAAAAGACCTAATTCCCTCAGTCTTCCTCACAGGGCAGGTTGTCTAGCCCTTCGATCATCTTCACGGCCCCACTTTGCACTCTCTCTAAGTCTGACCACATCTTTTTTGCATTGTGGCAACAGAACTGGACACAGTATTCCAAGTACAGCCTGACAAGTATGGGATTATCCCATGTCTATCTCTGCTAGTAACGCCCCTACAGATGCAGCCCAGGACCAAATGTGACTTTGTTGTTGCAGTAGTACACTGTGACTCATTCAGCCTGATGTCCACCAGGACCCCTAAGTCCCTTTCAGTGAGGCTGTTCCCCAGCCACATGGATGCTAGCCTGTACTGGGCTCCCTAGTTATATTGTCCCAGGTACAGGACATTGCATTAATCTCTGTTAAATTTCATACTGTTCTGGCTAGCCAGCTCTTCTAGCCTGTTCAGGTTTCTCTCTAAGATGGCTCTCCCATCCGACATGTCCACCTCATCAGCAAATCCGGTGCTTTCAATCTCATCATCAAGATCATTTATGAACATGTTGAACAGCATGGGGCTCTGTATGGGGTCCCTGAAGGATCAATATGTGACAGACTTCCAGTCCGAGTACAAAATATAGATTAGCACTTTCTGAGAGCTACCTGTTAGCCAGTTTCCTACCCATGTTGCAGGCCATCCAATCTTTATCTTGACAGTTTGTTCAGGAGAAGGCTTTGGGAAATAGCATCAAACACTTTGCTGAAGTCCAGGGAAATTATATCCACTGCTCTCCCCATGTTGACAGAAGATGTTATTTTGTTGTAAAAGGTAATCAGGTTAGTATGGCATGCCTTGCCTTTGGCAAATCCCTGTTGCTTTTTTCTAGTCACCTGCTTTATTTAGTTGTAATAGTTTCTAGGAAGACTTGTTCCATTACTTTCCCAAGGACTGAAGTAAGACGAATGGTTCTGTAGATTTCTGGCTCCTCTTTTGGGCCCTTGTAGATAGCTGTGACATTTGCCCTCTTCCAGTCATCATGGATATCCCCTGATGTCCACAATTTTTCCAAGATTATAAACAGCAGCCTGGCAACAATGTCAGCCACTTCTCTTAACACTCTGGGGTAGATTCCATTCAGGCCCACAGATTCACATGGATTGAGCCCTTGCAAGAGGCTGCAGACCAGACCTTCCTCTACTATTGGTGGGTTCACCCACATCTTGTTCTAACTACTTGATCCTGTGATCTGGGATTCAGCTGTGCTGGTAAAGACAGAGGCAAAGTACCACCACAATGCATATCACAAAAATTGTCAAAAAAGAAAAGATTTAACTAGAACCATTCAGATGAGTAGGCAACGTGACTTGCTTTAAAGATACAATTGCCAGACCCAATACAAGGAAAAATAGCAGAACCTAATGAAGGCCAAAATAGTGAAGGAGATGAAAAAATCCAAATAATTTAAACCTTGTTAAGGGCCTTGCCCATAACAAATAATTACTCTACAAGGAACTTCTCACTCAATTTTCTTGGACTTGCCAGGTGTGGAGCTCATTCTTTAGCATCATATAGATGTTAATTGGAAAAATCTGAACAAGGAATGGATCTGACCTAGAATGAAACAAACACTGCTGATGAAATAACATACCGAGATGCTGAAGTAAACATTCTACATGTCTAGAACTGCAAACCAAACCTTACCCTGGAGTGAAAAAGTTACTGCCAAGAATATCATCCTAAATTTAAGGTTTTGAACAGAACCAACATTCAAGTCTCAAAACATATTTCCGGACTTCATTATTCTTCACTGTTTAACAGCAACATTATTGGGTCAGTGCTCTGCAACCACTGACTAGATTAAAGACAAAGTACCTGCTCCTGCCAAGGCAGGATCTTCTAAGACCAGTTTCTAGAAGATAACAGAAAAGTGGTGAGCAGGAAGTAAAATATTAAGTTAAATGTTGTAATCTTGAGGTACTGCATCCTGTTCCTTGCCTCAAAGATTAATATAGAAGCAAAGTTTGTTCACTGTACTCAGAAATGAACAAAGAATTTTGCATCAGGCATTCTGCAGCTCATTCACTGAGGCAGTCTGCACCAGCTCCCAAGCTGTGACAGACTCAGAATGACACAATCGTACCAGCTATGTAAGAAATACTTTATTATGCATGAAAGTAAAAGCATATAGAGACTGATCAGTTAACAATTTCATCAGTATGCCAAGACTGGAAGTTCATAATAAAAAGCCATACAGCTATTGGAATGTTAAATTTAAAATTAGAAAGAGCTACTTACTTTATTAGAGCTCCCAGCTTTAATTCCAACAGGTATTTTGCTCTACAAAAAAAAAAAAAAAATCACATTTTTATATTTTTCATAGAAATTATTATGCTAGATTAAAATTAAATAAGAATTTAATTTTTAATTAATTTTTAATACAAATTAAATGTCATTCATGCAGAGGTCAAAACAGATTTGTTTTTTAAATAATTAACTTGCTCCTTTACCATTTCAACATGTTATATCTGAAACAGCAATAGAGATTAGAAGAGACATTCTTGAAATTTTTTTTATAGATAAATTGGCTAAGATGTTAAAATACTTTGGTCATATTTCTTCTTTTGAAATGGAAAACAATTTTATTGTCACTCTCTTATTCAAATTTAACTTCTCATTAATAAATATTATTGGCATAATATTAGTCACTGCAAATTAGCACACTTTTTAACCAAAAAACATTTTTCTAGTTCGTATTATTTGATCCATACCTCAGGACAAGGCTCTACATGACAATCTTTGATAGAACAATGGCCATCATCAGCCCAAAATGGGCATGGTCTCTTCAGGTTCACCTAAACATACAAAGCCAAAAGTTTGCATACAACATTTACATAAGGCAATTTTAAACAAAAGAGCTCTCAGTAAAACATTTCAAATTAAAGGATACAAGGAAAAAAGGTTAAATTTAGTACTTTAAGTCTGGAAAGGGGTTTGTAAGGGTCTGGTTGGTTGTTTTTTTAACTGCTTTCCCTCTGAGTATATAGTACATAAGCTGAAGCTTGCTGCAGTAGAATTATTAGTGTTCATGATCTCCAGCATATATAAACACATAGTATATTTAAGTACAAATTAAATCTCTCACCACTAATATAACTTCAAAGCAGTAAATAAACTATTTAAAAAAAAAGGTAAATCAGACACAGGCAACTCTTAAATGGCTGTGTTTACAATCAGTTGTGTTCTTACTATACTGATCAATAAAATACATTTGATGGAGGACAGACTAGTGCACAAGTATACTGATTGAAGTAAGTGCTTAAATTATTTCTGCTTTCAAGCAATGAAAACTGGAAATCATTACTGCACATCATAGCTAGTCAAGGGAGAATGAGTATCATAATGGCCTCAAATTAGAGGGTTGATATGGTACAAATATAAATAATGAAGAGAAACCACTTCAGAAACATTACCAGCAAACTCTCTGATGATTAGTGTTCCTATTGTCATCAAATGGCACAATAAAGGTAGGGACTACCACATATATCAGTATTTAATACACAGCAAAAGATTCAAACACATTTCACTTGCACTGTCAATGTGAAAGTCAATGAAAAAAATCAAAATAAATAAAAATCACAGCTTTGCTTTACATTAACCCTATATATACTAACAAACAGCAGTGATAAAAAACATCCTTTGACCTCATCTCTCCTAAACTGAAGACTACAGATCTCAAAAACACTGCAAAAGTACACCATCTTTGAATTATAACATTACAAATAAAATAGAAAGCAGCAACCACTATTTTCCAGATTAAAAAGTCAGTTCTCAAACTTTTAAAGCAATAAAAAAAAACCATAGCAAAAAGTACTTCTGTTCTTTTCCTTTAGCACATCATACTAGTTTTCTTCCGGTTGATAAGTATTATTCATGAAGATATTCAACTGAGGTCACTATTATAGGCAAGAATCTACACCTTGAATGATTTGATGTAATACTTCTTGTTCAAAACTGTTGAAGATGTTGGATTCTGCAGTCAGACACAGCAAGAGTTCTACAAAAAACACTGTAGAATTAGAATTTAGCCTGATACCCCAAGCATGGCGTCAGGTCCTAGAGCAGTTTCAACAGAAAAATTTAAGAATTATAAATATGCTTATAAAAATTATCTATAAATCTATAGTCAGAAAACTAATCCTTATGCTAGTTTATGGAGAACAATACTTACAAGCTCTACAGTGAATTAATAGTGACATGCTATAAAGAACAATATTCTTGCTATACCTAACATGTTAAAAGATTATGACTAAATGTCTTTTAGTCAATTTAGTTTTCAGAAAGACCTATTTTCCCCTTATATGTAGGGATATTCTTCTAATTCATGGACTTTATATCCTGTACTTTCACTTTACATAAGAAGAAACAGACAGGAAAGAAAGCTTAAATGCTTTAAGGGAACAGCCCCTTAAGCACAAAATTGGCAACTGAACTACAAATGTTATGCTCTGATGAACCTGGGAGTCCACTGCATGTGGTAGCTGAAGGGTTCCTCCTCTGATAAAATATTTAATTTTTTAATTTGGAGAAAACCTGAAATCACTGAGCCTTCTTGAACAGTTATTCCATTAAGAAAACACTTTATGCTTTGAACACATTTAACCAGCAGAGTACATTTATACTGGATCAGTGATTTGCTCTAAGTGGCCTGTTTCAGGGTCGGGGAGGAAATACAGTAATGGAAGCCCAATTGCTACACTCACTGAACTGACAAACCAGAACTCCAGCAATAAAAAAAAATAAATCAAATTTTTTTCCCCCAGCATCATACGTAGTATACTATGTATACATAGGCATAAGGAAAACTACATCAGTATGTCTCCGATACAATGCAGGCACAATATGAAGAATCTGAGATGAATTATAGTCAGATTTTACTCTCCCTCCAGTCTATTCTCTTAATTTTGACAGCTAAGAAAAATTGAAACTATGTACCAGAAATAAAGAAACAACTATTAATGCTTGAGGAATAAATTGTTCTGTGGTACTATGTACCCAAACGAAGGCAAAATAAAAATAACTCCCTCTTCAAACGTTCTATCAATACCATAAAAGATCCCCAAAGTGAAAAACAATGTTTTACTTGCTCGATTGCCCATGATTATTATAAATTCCTCTACCAAACCTTTCACCAAGTAAGTTCCTTCTGTATTTTTAAAATAAGCATACAAAATTAACCACTGTATAACATCTGAAAGAAAGACTGTTTTCCAGGCTTCTATTTTGATGTACTTATTCAGCCTGACTAGGAATTATAAATTCAACTTTAAAATGTTAAAGAGATTCCTCAGTTAAAAAAAACACCAAACCAGACATTAAGCAGATGGTACAACTTCTCAGGAGTGATGACAACTGTCTTCTACAGTTCAAGCCATGCTAGCACAGATACACTAAAAGAAGAGATTGTAGGTTGCTTTTCCCACCCCATTTCCTCTATTCAATCCACAAACTCCAACCCTAGACAAAATTTTAAATTTTAGAATTTCTTCTACTTGTTCAATCATCATCTTAATAAAGCACAAAAAAGTGTTATATTTTATATCACTTTGACAATAAGCGCTATTATATAAAACATGCTCCTCATACCAATTTCTACCAAAAAAACCCCAAACCAGCTAACATAGACTACAGCCTTCTTCAAAGTCAACTCTAACAATAAAAAATGCTAGCACACTTTGGAGGATACAAGTAACTAGGCAGTCACTGTTCTTACAGAGAGGAACATTACAAACAAAGGAATGCTGCTGTCTAACCTGCAGATTAATTCAGAAAGAACACCTGAAAATTAAGATATACTAGTCCCAGAATTGTTCAAGAGCACTAAAAACCAAACGCACACACTTGGGAGACAACCCAAAGTTGTAAAGCACTTGCACTTTAATCAGTACCAATCATGCATTGACTATACAGAACACCCTTCTAATTTCTTCAGGGTCTGAAGTGCTAGATTTCATTATTACAGTTCAAAGTATTATTCAATATTTGTCACAGATTAAAAGTTAGATTCCTTATCACAAGGCTCCCATAGTTAGTTGTGTTTTGATGTATAAAACTATAGAGACAACATTTTTTATTCATTTCTTTCACTGTGAAGTGTTCCACTACTTAGAAACCACATACCACAATTGCAACAATACTTTAGATAGAAAGTTTTCTTTGGCCTTTAAACAAAAACTAATTAGTCCATTCAGTATTACAGGTTAATTTTTGAGTTCTTTTATGGCTGTTGAACTAGTATCACAATGGGATGACTGTGACTGTAGCTAGAGTTCATGACCCAAATTCTTATTACAAATTAAATTACTTCAGAGCAAGAGTGTTTTCACTCCCAAAACAAGTATACCCTTATTCAGTATAAACTTACTCAGTATTTAGCTACACCGTAGTTGACCTAGATGATCATTACCTACCCTCACAATTTCCACATCCATCTATGTGCTTAATAGCACTTCTGTGATTCTGTGCAGGGACATAAAAAAATGCTGTTTATTTAGAGGGGAAAGGATGAAAACATTCTGACTTGCTCAGTTTGCTTGTTCAACACAAATTCTTCCCTGTCACAAATAGAAGTATTAGATGTCTGGTAATGGGTGGACTGCACATTCGCCCTTGCAATTGCCCATCTATTAAGAAGATCAGTATGAAAGATAAGGTAGGATTACAATACACCATTAAAGTATGATCTGCAGAACTGCTGTTGAAATGAAGATTAGCTCTAAATTTGCAAGATGAAAGTACTGTTGTATAAAACCTTGTATACCTGTTGCTCCTCTTCTTCAAATACTTTGGTTTGTATATGTTGCCTTTGGAGAATCTAATTACCACTACTGTGTGATGCATTATCACTGAAGTTGCACATATCTTGTTTCTCCTGAAGAGTGAAGTTAGAACTGTACCACATAGCAGGAGGAGATTCAGGGTGATGTTACATAGTATTGCTTGCTCAGACTAGAAAGGGAAGATTCTAACACTTTTCTCTCCTTCCTCACAATCATAACTGCATCTTGCATGAGTTTAATACTTGTCTGATTCCAGATCAGCTAGATAACTTGCTACATCCTGGAAAGAAAAAAAAGAACAACAACAAAAACCCCCAAACCAAACATCTAACCTAAAAATCTACCAGGTTAAAGAGTGATGCATTGGCCTAACACAGAGTCAGACAAGAACAAGAAGTAGGGATGGTCTATCCTAAAGGAGTGAAACCTCCTTTTTTCCAGAGAGGAGCAACCATCTGATTAGCTAAGGCAAAATGCAACCTCATTTTCAAGTTAAGCATATATGAAAACAGAAGTACACCAGGTTACAAAGTCTTATTTTGCTCATCAGATTAAACATTTTTTTCCCCTCTGTATTAGGAGGTCATAAAAAAAGTGATATTAAATACCACTTGAAAGTTGAGTATTTTTACCTATTTTTCACAAGAGCAACGGCTCTCTAAATGGCAAACACTAAAACCAAAACTAGGACAGCAACTTACAGGAAGAGAAATCATTGCAACATTTCCATTTCACATTACATACATTTCTTAGAAGACAAGTACTGCGTGCTGTCAGAAAGTTGCTAATATGTATTAGCAACTAGATGCAGCACACAAAGATACTACCTTTAAAATTACCACTTAAGGGTGAATGAAAGCCTTCATGAATTACTGACACTGACTCCAGGATTAACACAGCAAACACGACCCATTACCAACATAACTGTCAGGGACTAAAAACCTGCTACAACCAAATTTAAGAGTTGTAAGCTTCTAAAAGACAACTTAATGCAGACAAGTTGGTTTGATATGTAACACTCCCTACATCTTCTGGATTTAAATTATTCAGGAAGATACCATTCTAATTGTACCTTGTAATATCGGAAGTAATCACGTTCTTGCAGTTTCTGTATTTTGGGGAAGATCTTGAAAGTATTGAAGTCATCAATGCTTTCTATGTCACATAAACAATCATCTAGGACTCCTGTGAGCTAGTAAAAAAAACATAAACATTTATTTTTAGTAATGCAATATTTATTACAGAAAAAACCTGTAAAAAGAAAAAATAGCACTCAAAATAAATACTAGTTAAATGCAGCTCCATAGCATATAATTTATTTCTCACCATTAAAATACTTGGGAACATACCTTACATACTCAGAATTAGAAAATAACAGACCTTAGCACTTTGTGAGCTTCAGTCCACCTCCAAAAGGAATACTGAATCAATGTTAGCCAGATTAACAATTTCAGGCCCGAAATTTGTTGACAGATTCAGCACATAGAACTTTCTGCAGAATGAGCAGCAAGATTTTTCCAAACTACCAACACGCATTAGGACAGCAAAGCAGCATATCAAGTATTCTAGCAAACGCTGACTAGTTGAATTGCCTTTAAAAAAATGCATCTGTCACCTTATAATTCTTCTCAAAGTGTAAGAACCTGGTTTCTTTAGAGGCATGATAGAAAGCATACTTTATGCCCAAGAAGTTAGTAACAGTTAAATTCTACAAATAGGAAAACCAGGTGTAGGCACCTATATTGTAAATCTATAAATCTACTATACAAAGTCTGACCATTCCCTCTTCCTGTGCTAGGATAGCAAGCTGGGTCAAGGCAATACAGTAGCTTAAGACCAATTCTACGAACAGGAGCACACACAAGTGCAGAAGTGCTGCTGTCAGCACAGGAGAGGAAGGCAGAACTGTTCAAGCCACGGAGAGGACAGGCCCAACTGACTTAATAGACTAAGCTACACCAACAGTTCTGCTGAGACCCTGACAATGTCTCCATGAAATGTGGGAAGGTGTGATTCTATTAATTTTTTATGACAAATTTCATTAAGTTTAAACTAGCTACTCCTAAGCATAGTTTCTTAAACAACTACAAACATGTCTGAAAGGCCTTTCAAAGGTTGAGTTTGAAAGCTTTAGACCATATCTAAAGGAATGGAATCAAACGCTGCTGTTACTACTACTCTTCAGCCAGACAAGAAATTCAGTGACGTATAGGATGGCTTAGAAAGCATATAAAATAGGAAAGCCTACACATATTTTGCATGGGCTTAAAAGAACTTTTAACTATTAAAAGGTTATGTCCAAAAACAATCAGAAAATATTTTGTGGCTGTTTTTTTCCTCAACAGATTTCACATAGATGAGATTATGAAATCATCTAATCTGTTTTATGCATGATAAATCACTCCACTTCTTTACAGAACAGTTACCCTTATATAACCAAGCTTGATGTAAGAGAGACACTAGAAAACAAGTTGTAAGGTTATGCTCTTTTATGAAGCATAAAGGAGGCCTGGAAAATGGATTTTTCCCCAAACTCCCATGAGAATAAAGAGGTGAGATATGGCAATAAGGCATTTAAGTAGAAAATTCTCCTTGTGTAGAACCTACTTCTCCTGAGGCACTAAATAGGCTGTCACAATTCTGCAGAGTAGATAAGGCAATGAATTAAATTCATTTAGGGGGAAGTTACTTTACCCAAAGTCTTCCAATGCTGTTATGCTTGCCTTTCTCAATGTTATTTAACTTCAAACCTGGGCGAACAGCTATGAAAGACAATATGTGCAATTACAAGTTTTTCCCAGAGCCAATAAAGCTCACAGTCCATGTGACTGACAACTTCAAAGTCAGAAGACAAAACTTGTTATTACTGATACTTACAGAAATAAAAACCCCATGCATTTCAATCTATAATGATTTCATTAAAAATTAAGTTTTCTTATCAGTTACACATAGGCAGAAATTTTGCAGTCTTCACAGGTAACACCCTAACACAAAACAAACAGCAGTACATTACATTATAATATAAAAAGGCAAAAAGACAACATTCCACTCAAGTGTTATTATACCATAAACAGGATAACTCTTATGTGAAAAGCAATAATTTATTAAGCTGAAAGCAGTAAGAAAGACCTGAGAAATTTTCTTTGGATTCAGAAGATGAAGAGTAGGAGGCTATTTTGACACTATCCACTGCTTACAAAAATATTTTTTACCATCTATGCAAAACTGAAAGTGTTTTTTTAGGGAAAAATGTTCCAAATAAACATGCAGTAATTACACTCAGTATCAAATTCCCATGGAAAAAAAAATATTGCAGTCTTTTTATTCAACTAAGATGGCAAACTAATGGAATCACACCTCCATTTGCCAGATGTCTCTGAAAAAAATCTGTTCTAAAAACATCTTTCAAAATGCAGTACAGTTTACTTAGAACATTATGAAGTTTCAGAAATAAACCCTCCCCCCAAACTAGAACTGATCTAAGAAATTATTAAGAGAAAGAATAATTTAGCATAGCAAAAGCAAGCAAATGAAATTCTCCATTTCTTTTTCACAACTTTTTCAGAAATGGAACAGTTAGCTCCCTGTATTAAAAAAAAAAAAATAAAAAAGAAATCAATGTTTCCTTGGAAGGCATACTCTAAAATTAAACTATGCTATATCTGTAACAAACCACAATTTGCAAAATGGTTTGACAGCACATATGAAACACCAACACTGCACAACAGTGGAGTCGGTTCATAGCACACTAGTACAACAGCAACACAGGCTTCAAGTACCTGGATCTTCCAGTTCTTTTTCAAACTACAGATATCAAAATAACAATAGTGTATTACACAGTTAAAATTACATATTGCAAGACCTCATTGCTACTCACACAATTGGTATTTATCTTTTTTTAATCAAACTATATTAGTTAATTTTACCCACAAATAGAATCAAACTGTACTGTAAGTCATCAGAACTTATAATAGCCAAGTAACAAGCTTTCTTTTAATCTGCTAATTACTTTGAACTCTACAATAAACTCTAAAAGCATTAGCCTACTATATTTTGTGTCCAAGAAGTCATCTGACATTCAATAGCTGCTATTTCTTCTATATTTTAAGTATGCTTATCAAAATATTTCCACGTATTGTCAAACGTAGTTTAGTTCTTGTACAGATATCAGAGATGTACTGGAGATGTTAAACTTCTAACTTATCTTCTCCAAGATAAATCAACCTTTCAGAAGAAAAGTTCGATATCCCACCTGCATCCATTTCTCTTTATGAAATCTGGAAAGAGAAATGTATTCAGCACTTCAACATTAAGAAATACCAGAATAAATGCATATACTAACAAGCAATCATACAAACAACCTTATTAGTGTTATCAGGTTGTTGTAGTTTAATTGCTTCAACAATTAAAAGACCACCTGGGACACCTTGTTTTGTTCCTTAATGTTTTACTTTGCCATAGCTACACAATGAAAGAAAAGTTATAGGTAACATGAGTCCAAGAACTAATGGATAGCTTATCTTTTCCTTGTACAAGTCAAACTTTAGGAACTTAAGCTCTGTGTACAATATGCTAACAATTTTATGAAATAGGAACCGATCTCTCTGCCAAGAAAACCATGCCAGTTTGTTAATGCCTTCTTTAAGAATCCCAATTCAATTAGCATTTAGTTATGCTAAAATAGCTACTAAAATAAGAGATTTTTAAGTCTGAGAAAACCTCAGCTAAAAACAACAACAACAACAAAATCTGCAGTAAAAGCTATCTATGCTTGACTACTCTAGTCACTGCCTTAGACAGTCACTTATAAAATAGCATGCCACACAAGGCAGAAATTTAGAAAATATAAGAAATATAATAATCAGATACAGAAGAAAAGCTTTGCTTCACATGGACATAGTATTTCTGTATCGACTCACTAATGTCTTTAGTCCAGCCGAAATCCTTCCCTAATTGACACCACCTATTACTTCAGTCACAGTCATACTGCTGATGAATAGCAAACTCCCAACTACTGACACTTGTCCTTCTGAGGCTGTGAAGGCATTTCACAAAAAGAAGGGGCACTCTCAACCTGTTCTGTAATAGAGGCAAACAGACACGACCTAAACACAAGCTAAGCCCGGACACCGATATTACCATTAGAACATAATAGCTTCTCATCGACCACTTAAGGACACTGAAGTTTGTACCTAAAAGGCAACAGTATGTTCCAACCCAGAGCTCCTCAATCCAACACCCCACGGACAGCCAGCGGTATCACCTAGATTAAACAACTCCTCGGTGTAGTAGCTGGACCGCTATTTAAGGGCGCTACCGGCGGTTCACAAGTCAACCAACTTCTCCCCCGGCTGCGGCAGCAGGGCCCCACAGACCGGAGGCCCCGGAGGCTCCCAGCAAGCAGCAACCGCCGGGTATCGAAGAGGAAAGACACGGGGCTCCCCACTTCACCGAAGGATCCCCAGACTTCGCCGCCGGGGAGGCTGCACAAGACACGGCCCAAAGTCGCCCTCTCTCCCTACGACCCCCCGAAGCACGCGCGACAGGAAGGACCCTCTGCTCCCCTTCCCCTCAGGGAGGGCTCCGCAGCCCTACCCGCAGCCGGTGGGGCACCCTGGCCGGCCACGCTCCCTCCCTTCCCACCTCCCCGCCACGAGGGGACCCTGCTGCACCCTCCCACCCCACACTGGGTTCCTACCTGGGCCTCCACTGTCAGGACGCAACTGAGCGCCACCAGCAACCGCGTTGCTAACCCTGCCCTCGCCGCTCTGCTCCGGACGGCGGCACCGCCGCCTCTCATGCTGCTGCTGCTGCTGCTGCTGCTGCTGCTGCTGCTACTGCCGCCGCTCCGCCCGCCGCGGCTGACGGGGGAGGGCGGCCCTCACCCTGTCGCGCAGCAGCAGGAGCCGCCGCTGCCGCCGCCACAGGAAGGAAACCGACGGGCGGGATAACCGAGGCTCGGCAGCGGTGCAGCGTCTCCTCCTCCCGGCAGGAGCGGTCGGGGACGAGGAGACGCCGCGCTCACCTCAACCTGCCCGCGCGCTGCTACTGCGGTCGCCACAGCACCGGCGCGCGCACAGGCACGTCTCGCGCAACCGCCACCACAGCTGCCCAACAACTCACTCCTCCGACAGGCGCGCGGCATTCCGGGAACTGTAGTCCGCCGGGGAAGGGCGGGGCCGACAGGGGCGCGGCGACCAATGGGAGAGGACCACGCGCGCCTCCAAAACAAGTGGCTAGGGCGGGGCTGCTGGGTGCGCGCGCGCGGGCTCGCTTGCTGGAGCGTGAGGGGAGGCACGAGCGGGGCGATGGCGGCGAATGGCGCCGTCCCTCAGAGGGGCCGTTTGCGTTGCCGCCGGTAACGTGTGGTGACACGGGGTGGGGCCGTGCTATCTCTGCGCTACGTGGTTGCATTAGGCAGCGCCCCAGGTCCCTCCGCCCCGCTGTTAGACAGGAGGGGGCCGCCACCGGCGGGAAGGGGAAATGTCCGGTGTTTGCCGCCGCCCGCGTCAGGCCTTCGGGGGGCGTCTCACAGAGCCAAAAATTCCTCTCAGAAGCTTCGGGCCTTCCTGCTGTGGAGCGCTGGGAAGTGCCCTGGAGGTGAATTGTGTCAAGCGTTTAGTAGTGGCTTTTTTCTTTCAGTGTTAGACTGCCCTTTTCTCTCAGTGCAGCTGCTTTACGAGAAGTTATGTGCATAAAGATGTGCACACCTAATTATTTTTTTATTTTTTTATTTTTTTTAGCAATAAGACCTATAGGAAGTTAGGAAGTACAGTTTAGCTTTGGCTGATTCTCTTACTTATTCCCTTTGAGAGCAAGGCTGGAAGTCAATGGAAATCCCCTGTCTTTTTTTTTTCTTTAATTTTGTCAGTTGTAAGCCCCCCCCCCCCTCCATTTCTTTAAATTTTTTTTTCAGTGGGGTGCAGGCTACTGTGTGGCACATTGAAACCTCCAAGAGGAGAAGAAGGTGCCTTCAGATGCGGTTTCACATTACAGCTAAGATAATGAAATGTTGAATTGTGGAACAAGGCTGTCCTATTTCTCCCTCTCTTCCCTACTCCTCCAGGTTCCCCATCCTGTGTATCTGAGCTAGCAGTCCTAAAGTTGCATGTTAAAGTAATTCAGCTACTTGAGCAATTTTTAATTTTTTTTCCCCCTCCTAGGGACAATTTTCTGCCAGAGCAGCCATCTGACCTGACTCACTGTATGTCTGCTCCATCACTCAACCTGGTCCAGGGGAAGAGGCAAGGATACACATCCTGACAGGAAGAAGAAAGGGTAGGACCATCCCTTCCAGTGGCTGCTTGCTGTTAGATTGGAACTGGTCTATGTTTATTACTGTTGCTTCTTTTCAGTTCCTTTCACAAATCTTTAAAAAACAAACAGACAAAATAAACCCTAACAAAAAAACCCAGCTCAGAAACAACCTTTTGCTCCCAACAGTTGAATGTATATCTGTAATTCACTTCTAAAATTGCAAAAAATCATATTATTGTGGGAAAACATGTTCAAGTTTACATATTACTGTGGGAAAACTGTTGCACTGATTTCATGTGCAGGGTTGATGGAATTAGGATTTTATTTTCAATTCATTGGCTGACCAGGTTCTTCTTACACCCTTTCAGTTATAGGAGAATACTGCTTTACTGCTTTACTCGAATATGGAAACAAGTTATAAGGCTACGGAAACTATTTTGGAGAGCTTAAAAGCTTTTAGATTGGTCGTTCTTACTTACAAATTAATTCAAATTAGTTTTAACATTATATTTGTACTTAAGTGCCAGTATGTCACAGATTTTTGAATTGCTGAAAACGGCTTGGAAAGATGAAGGATTGATAGATATGAATTACAGAGACTGTGAAATGGAGTAGGTGGTAGTTTTATAGTTTGGTCTCAGAGAGATGATGGAACCTCTAGAGTACAGGCTGTAGACTTACTGTTTGGAAAGGATTAAATGAGAAACTGTTCCTACTTTCAGCATCAGTGGACCAATAAATTTTCTAGATATCTGAGAAAAAATGTCAGAAAGAACAGCTAATGCTAATGTTTACATTGCCTTGGTTTGCTCTTGCTATCAGTACTCCATACTCCAGTTATCACCACTGATTTGTACTTCTCACAAAGGACCTGTTTCTGTTTAACAAGTTTGGGTGATTTCGTTGTATTTGTTTACATTTTATAGCTTTTATTCCAGAGTAAATTTTCTATTGTGAGTACTTAAAAAAGCCCCAAAGCCTTGGAATAATCAAGCACTGCATAAAGGACTATGCAAAGTAGGTGTAAACTATCGTATTTTCTAAGTCATAGTGTTCACTTAACTGTCGGTTCTAAGTATTTTATGTTAGTTAAAGGAAGTACTTTATTTCTTCACCTCTGACAGTCTTATCTTGCTTGTAGCAAAAGTCAGTAGCAATTTAGTTTTTCACTGTCATGTTAGAAGCATAGGGAATTGGCTGTAGAAGTGTATAATGAGTAATTTAAAGAGGGGAAAAAAAGATTTCTTGTGTATATATAAATATTATCTGCCGTTCCAGACCTGAATTTAGCTTAATGCAGTTTTCTAAACTCTAGGGCATTTTCAATCTTATTTTATGTTTTAGTGTTGATTTCAACCTATGAATGCTACTTTGATAGTGGTATAAAAGTATTTTAAAAAATCTAAATATCCTAATATAGGATTTCTTTGTGAAATCATTTTCAGGAAACAGCTGTGGAAGAAAGTGTCTTAGAATTGCAAATGAAACCTGACAGCATGTTACAAAGCAGCAGTACCTACTAAGCCTGTTTCTTATAAAGAAATTTGCCATCACAATATAATATTTTAGCAGGGGCTGTGGATGAGCCTTTACTGGAGAGAGGGATAATCATAATTTACAGCTTGCTGGGCTCATGAAAAGAGTCTAGCATATATATTTAATTTTTCAATGTACAATGGTACAATGTACATGCTTGGCATAAGAACTACTCTCTTCTCTGATTTCGTAATGTGTGTTGCTGTTAAAAATGTTGACAGTTTTATTTGAAAGCTCTAACGTTTTCTGTGTGTGAGCAAAGAAAGTGTTGAACATGGGAACTAAAAACATTATTCTGTATTAGTAAATAAAAGCTAAATAATCAGAATAATCTCTGCCCCATCACAACATTCTCTAGAGTTCCCTAGAGTAGACAGAGATCTGGGTGCACTGGCAAGCGGCAGATGGTCCTTTAGTGGATATAGCAAATCTGCAACTTCCAAACTGATAAAGTCCTGCTACTTTTCTTGTATTAGCTCCATCAGTGCTTTTTAGTCAGCTTGTATTTGCCAGAATTGAGCTTATGTAGCCTGGTTGTACAAAGAAATAATGACCTGTGGTGACCAAGAATGTAAAAATGTATCTTAGAAATTATTATGGACCAATTTAAGTGAACAAACAGGCAAAACAGGATGGCTTCACATTTCACATTAGGAAAAGCTTGGTAAATCCCAGCTGCTTTGACAAGTTCATGAACCAGATTTCAGTAATCTGAAATGTGGATTTCTGAAAACTTTTTGCCCTTGAAACTGTGGCCATTATTTATTTTTCCAAATTAACATTTGAATGAGCCCTTTCTAAACTTAGGAGAGTAAACCCGAGGAATCAATAAGCCACAAGCTTCTGTTTAAGCCTGGCAAACAGCGGTGGTAGGAGTGCAGGGCCTGTGGGGCCATGGAACATCTCCTGGTAGTAGCCTAGTTATGAAGTTTTGACAATAGAGCAAGGCAAAGCTGTGGGTAAGAACTTTTAGCAAACCACCCAATGTATGTACAAAATAATGTACAAAAAGCAGAACAGTAGTGGGGCACATGAGTTCTGTGGTCTTTCAGGCCTGCTACAACTGAAGAACTTGTACACTCAAGCCCCTGTTTTAACCAGCTGTCACTAGGACCAATATAAGTTGTTATGTTTCTTTGCAAGAAGATCTTCACTGACTTCCTGTTCTCACCTACTGATAGCTGCCTTAAAACCATAATGTATGCTCGAGATTGAAGCAGGTGTTGCAAATAACATTTGAAAAGTACCCATGGATGTCTAGACAAACATGGGTTAGGACATGGCCTGTAAATCACAAAACACCAGGTGAAATTCAATATAGTGAAAAAAGGAAAAAAAATAATATAAAAATTTCATACAGAAATATCTTCCCAATGAATATGAGGTAAAAGAGGAGAAAGAACTAACAATGCAGTAAAAATAAAGAACAGCAAAATAGAAAGGGTATGTTTTTAAAAAAAGGTTTTGTAGGTGGTGAAAAATTACCTACAAATCTTAGCTATACACCTGTGTCCTTGTTCCTGTGTTTCATGTGTGTGTGTTACAGTTAAATGTCACAAACTGCAGTGTGTAGGGTATGGCTGTGTTGTCTGAATCAAGAGCACAGAAGTAATCTTTACAGTCATTCCTGTAGTACCTATCATCTTTGACAAAGTAATGCTAACAAAGAAATGAGTCTCCTAACTCTGTCAAGCTTCTGAATATAGCAGGTGCAAACGAACATAAGGAAGCTTGTTTATAACAAACACCCAAGCACTTGTACTTTGTGTGTCAAACGAAAATCTGTCAACAAATCTGATCGTGAGGTAGAGACCGTGATTATTATTCATGTTATGGAAAGAAGCAGCCAGGCAGGGGAACTGCTGATGTCCCTGCAGAGGGATAATTTGCAGCCTGAAACCAAACGTATTAGGCTCAGTTTCAATATGTCAATCTAGAGAAAGCAAGGTTCCGCTCTTTTGGTTGTGCATGTTTGACTTGGATGTAGCACAGCTCCCCGGAGTGATGGGAACATTCCCGTATCATGCAGTCCTGTAAGACAAACAAATTATCTGCTGGCTTACGTAAGATGGTCTAGCTATGCGTAATTTCTTATACTTTCTCCATATAATGTTAGTTTTGTCAAAATTGTGACATTCCTGTACAACTGTAAAAGAACTGACCATTATTGGCAAAGAAAGTAGTTTTAAGTTCTTAGCTGCTGTTTAATCATTCCTACTCTAGAATAGTCTCAGAATTTTAAAAAACCGTCCCAGCAACAAGCTGAAGCTGCCAACAGCTGAAATCTACCTATAGGATAGCTGAGAAAGAAAATGCAGGGAGGCACTTCCTAACTCTACTTCTACACAACGAACTACTTTACTGTTGAAGAGCTTATGTTGGAACAGAAGTATTTTACTCAATATGAACCTCTTTAAATAGAGATGTTTGAAATGTCTAAAGCAAACGAATGAGGAAGAATAAACAAGGTTGCCACGAAGAGGCCCACAGTTACTGTGACTTTTAGCAACCTCCATCAGGGAAAAGAGTACTGTTCCCCTGTGTTAGTGGCATTTGTGGTCTGGAACAGAAGTTCTGGGGTTTTTTTTTGGTGTGGTTTTTTTTCCTTTTTGTGGGGAGATAGCAATAATATTTTGCTGGACAAGAACATATTGTCCACGGGAGAAAAAAGGTTTCATCTGTAGCCTTATGCTCAGAAGGTGGGAAACCCCTTGAGATTGTGGGTTAATGGCTATTTCAAACAATAAACTAACTGGCAATGTATTACCACATAGTTTGTAGATCTTTGGGAAAAGTCTTTGTCCTCATCATAGATGGCTGGTTTTTTGATGAGGCCAGAAAAGGGGTGAAAAGAGGTATGTGTAAACCTAATTTGTAAAAACTACTTGATAAGATTAATTCTGTATTTGAGTGGAAATTTACAAAATTCTGAAGTTTGTCACATTATCATTAGTTATACTGAATTGCAAGGTTATAGCAAGATAACTTGTAGATAATACTTAAGTATAGACATTTGATTAGAAAGTTAATCCACTGGTTTAAAGAATGCCATTGTTGAATGTTATCTTATTCTGGATTAATTTTGATGATACATTTATATTTAGTTTTGCTAAAATAATTGCTGGCTTTCTGAAATGGTCAGTTAGTTAAGTAACAGACAAAGATTTCTATAGCACTCATTAAAGAATGATACAAGAACAGGCATGCAACAGCCAAATTAGTATGTTGACAGTGCTCTAGAGATACTTATATGTAATTGCAGGCTCCTCCTTCAGTACTAGGGAAAATATGTTAATATTTTATGACTAACCTAAGTTTTGAGGCAGTAATGCTATCTAGGCTTCTATTATTAAATTCCATTATTTTAAACAGTTCTTTATGAACAATTTGCTTTTAAAAATCTGTTTCAAATTGAAAAGCCAAAGTAATTTACAGATTAGCTTTTAAAAATACATGATTTTTAACATTAATGAGTATTGGTTACTAGCACAAGTGTTCTGCTAAAATTCTTTTGGTTTGGCTTACTAAAATATTTTTTGAATCCTAATGTAGGAAGATTTCAGGGCGTAAGTTATAAGAAGAGTAAATGCCACATTGATGGTAAAATCTGGCTTAGCCACCAACACCAATGCTTATGGAGTATGTTTCTGTAGTTTACAGCCACCTGTGTAATGATAATAACCTAGGGATATTTTGAAAGATGTTAATAGATGCATTTTTATATAGGCTATACATGTATTTATTCAAAATTTTTGTAGTAACTGACTATATTTAATTCTGGGGTTAAAACCAGTAGTCCTCAAACAGCACTCAGAGGCAATACACATATGCAGGTTCTCAGGGCAGATAGGGCATTCATTTAATGGAAGCATGTATTTGTAGATTTAAAATCCAGAAAATCCTTATATCTCCTGTGGCTTTGACACTCCTTACAGTTATAGGAGAGGCTCCAATTACTACTCTAGCATTTGCATGGATCTGTGTTGTTAAGAATACATTTTCCCCACCCTCTAACTCTCAGCTTGATTATCCATCACCAAAACCATTGTGCCTCTAGGCAAATCTCTAAGGAAATCTAGGGAAACTTACAGAATTAACAATCTTATTTCTCATTAGACTTGGTATTACCCTTTTAAACTAAGAAATGCCCCCATTCATTAGGAACCTGATGAACTTCAACAAAGTCAAGTGTAGGATGCTGCACCTGGGGAGAAATAACCCCATGCACCAGTACAGATTGGGGGCTGACCTGCTGGAGAGCAGCTTTGAGGAGAAAGACCTGGAAGTCCTGGTGGACAGTAGGATGACCATGAGCCAGCAATGTGCCCTTGTGGCCAAGAAGGCCAATGGCATCCTGTGGTGCATCAGAAGTGTGTGACCAGCAGGCTGAGAGAGGTTATCCTCCTCCCCCTCTACTCTGCCCTGGTGAGAACCCATCTGGAGTACTGTATCCAGTCCTGGGCTCCCCAGTTCAAGAAGGACAGGGAACTGCTGGAGAGGGTACAGCAGAGGGCTACAAAGATGATTAGGAGGCTGGAGCATCACTCTTATGAAGAAAGACTGAGAGATTTGTGTCTTTTTAGTCTGAGGGAATTTGATCAATGCCTATAAATACTTAAAGGGAGGGTGAAAGGGGATGGGTGTCTTTTTTCAGTGGTGCCCAGTGACAGGACAAGAGGAAATGGGCACAAACTTGAACATAAGAAGTTCCACCTAAACATGAGGAGGAACTTCTATACTTTGAGGGTGGCAAAGCATGGAAATAGGCTGCACAGAGAGGTGGTCGAGTCTCCTTCTCTGGAGACATTCAAAACCTGCCTGGACACGTTCCTGTGCAACCTGCTCTAGGTGGACCTGCTCTGGCAGTGGGGGTTGGACTAGATGATCTATGATCTTCAGAGGTCTCTTCCAACCCCATACCATTCTGTGATTGAGTTTCAGTATTAATGTGGAAATAATCAGAGTTAACCCATACCATGAACAGCTGGACTCCACTAGTATGCCTCAAAAATACTTCTTTGTTTTTTTACACATCATGAATTACAGAAATGTTAATGATCTATTAGTCTTACCTTGGAGATGAAGATGCATAGAGATATATGAATGTGTTTGTATAAGCCATTGGCAAAACCTCCCTTTATCTCAGGCAAAATAAGGATGATGCTCTGAATTGTGCAAGTACCATGTCAGAACTCTCACTGGTAGGATGACTTAGGTGTACACCGCAAGAGCTCTCCTCACAAAGACTTGCTCTTTTACAAGAATTCATAAATTCAGTAACAGAATCATTGAAAAACATTGATAATATTGATCCTAATAATGAAATAAATAGCAGCACAAGCCCACTGTACTCAGTCTACATTCTGTAAAGAAAAGCAATTTAATATTTAACACTATTTTTTTGTTTGTTTGTTTGTCTGTAACGTGCATGAGAGATGGAAATTAATCTATGGAAATTAATGCTTTATGGACCAAAGGCTGCTTTTAGTTACTCCATTGAAAACCAGTTGGCTGAATTGGATCTCTCCCAGGGTAACAGAGGAGAATTTGGCTGTATGGTAATCTTGCTAATGAACAAGAGAGGTGGCTAACACACAAATATGGTCTTTATAATGGCAAATTCAGTTATGCTGGTTTCCTTTGTTCGTATTGTTATATGTTATGTTATAAATAGCATTACGTGATATTTCTTCTTTAGAAACTGATTTCATGCACGGATTTCATTTAAGAAAACTGAATTACTCTAAGTATGTTGAAACCTTGAGAGAACTTGCCAGAGATGACAGTGCAGACCCAAAGCAGTTACATACAAAGATTCGGCAATCCCCATGGCATTGGAAGTGTCTGTAGCACAAGAGGATGAATTTTAAATGCTTGCGGAAAAGTTGATGATTATTGCTCTGCAATATTTGTGTTCTTAATCTCCGTCTTTGCACTGCGAGCCGTCGGCAGGTACACCTTAAATCCTAACCGAGACCACCCCTCTCTCTCTGGAGGCGGAAAAACCCCTGAGGGCAGGAGAGCGAGCGCTTGGGTTTGTCCCGCTGAAGTAACTTACTTTATCTCCCAGCCAGTATTACCTGAGCAGCCATAACACGCACCCTGCGTCTGTGTCGTTAATGGAACGCGGAGCGCCCCCCGCCCGGACGAGTTATCCCGCCGCATCGGCGGGAGAGCGGTTACTTCCCGCTGGGAAATGCGGGCTCCCGGCGGACGCGCTTCTCGCCCCGCCTGTCGCCTGGGCCGGGAGCGCCAGCGGCGGGACCCTCCCTCTCTCTCCCTCTCTCTCCGCGGAGGGCGAGGCGCGGCCCCACACCCGGCCCTACCTGCGGCGGGGCTCCGGGCGGGGCGGCAGCAGGAAGGGGGCGGCGCGGTGGGGCGGCGGTTCCGGGCACGTCGGCGGGTGCCGCTCGTTCCTCGCGTTGGGACCCCGCTGCCGCCCGCCCCATGGCTGCCCCGCAGGACCCGCTGCCCCCAGGTAAGGATGGCGCTGCGGGGAGCTGGGCGGGCGACGGGAGGGGTAGGTGGTGGCGGCTCCCCGGTTCCCCCCCCCTCGGCCCAGCGCACCGGTCCGGGGCAGGCCCGCTGCGGAGTGTGACCCGCGGCGTCCAGCCTCCCCCTTTCCCTGCCCGGGTCGGGGTGATCCGCGGCCGTGGCTCACGGGAGCCAGGTGAGGAGTCTAGCGCCGGCCGAGATTAAAAGGGTTTGTTACTTGCTCCCTTCCCCCTCCGCACACGCTAATTAAGCATAGTAATAATTTATCTGCTGATGTGATTGAGTGCAACTTGTTCCGTCAAGCCTGGTCTAATGCGTAGTGTGTAAGTTTCACGTGCTTGCTACTAGCGCATTAAAAAGACATTTTCTTAAAATCCCGGACTCATGGTGGTTAGGGGAGCCCACACTCTTCAATTTACCTACCCTGGCTAATGGTGCAAATGACTTTTAACTACCTCATCTCAGGTGTGCCAGCATTCCAGTCTTTCCTTACCTGTCTGCTCAGACAGTGACAAAGTTTTGAGTTGTTAACAGTAAAGTGCACAAGTGCTGATGGACATTGATTTTTCAAAGAACTAAATATTCTAAGATAATTTGCTGCATTTCCTTCTCTTATTCAAGTCTGAAATTCACGTGCCTCTGTTCAAAGCACCATTGTTGACTTGAGTTTAATCAAAGAACCCCTCTCAATGAGCAACATTAATATTAGGGTGATGGCTTTGTTGTACTAAGTTGTGCTCTTAATGTTTATGTGCTGCCTTGGCATGCGAGAGGTCTTATATGTGTATGGTTGAACTACATAACTTTGATAGACCTTACATTCTTCACCTACTACTGGTAGTGCCAAGGCTATGTTGCAGGAAAAAAACTCTAATAGAGGAGAACAATATGGTGCTTTGTGAATCCCCTCCTGCTTAAAGGCCAAAGTGCTGAGGTCTCCAAAACTCGCCTTCAGACTTTGTTCTAATGCAAGGATGAAGAGCCAATACAGGATTAGAAGTTTGAATGTGTATGTATAGACACATATATACCCTTGTACATATATAAAATTGTCAAATTGTTCACCCTGTTAAGTGCACAATATTGCATCTCTGTTAGACTAGCAGTATCGAACAGAGGGAAATGGTGGTGATGGGTACAAGTCTGCTATGCCTGTTGCAGACTGGTGATACTGGACAGGCTCGGGCAGAAGAGCCCTAGTGGCTGCTGAGCAGTCGGTGTTGCAGGTGCTGGAACCTTTGGGCAACGGTCGAACCTGCCTTATGTCTGCCTGAGTCAATGTGCACATGCTGATTTTTGTCCATCTGAGTCAACTCACGTGTGGTTCCTGGCAGAAGTGTGGGGAAGTAGGCGTAGGCCAGTGGCTCTACGCTGTCAGTGGCGAGTATGGTGATAGGGACGTTTTTGGGGGATCCCAGATAATGTTGTTATCAAGCTGTCTGTGAAAGTATCTGTGAAATCAGATGGTCTGCACTGAAGAGTCAGTCAGATGATACCTGTATTTTCTGTTGGCCTTTCAACATGCAAAACAGTGGATATTTTACATTTGAGATAAACAGAGAACTTCCTGCTGCTTCTGCACCTGCATCAGCTGTATGAGATGAGCTGCAGAGTGCTGTCAGAGATAAGTGTGGGAAGAGAGAGGGGACGTGGCATTTTAATTGCCTTATTCACAATTAAATATTAAGTCTGTGTTTTTAAAATTATCTGCCTGCTATCAGTGGTCAATAAGACCATGGTGAATCATCTGTGGACGGTATATGAAGCCTTTATTTTTAGGTACAAGTATTCGTAGACATACATGCCACTTATAGAAAACATTGGGACTTGGTAGTGCTCTACAACCTAAAAACCGTGGAAATTGCTGTTCTTCATAAAGAACTGGAAAAAAAGAAGAGAAGAAACTGAGGTACATGAAAAGAAATACAGTTTTAAAATATTTCTTCAGGGGAAGAGGGGTTGGATAAGATGATCTCTAGAGGTCCCTTCCAACCACAAATTGTTCTGTGATTCTGGAAGAAAGGTGCAGAGTCACAGATTCACAGTGGTTGTTTCTGTGTGAGATTTAGAAAGCAGGAGTCAATGAAAGGTACCACCCTGTACCCTTATCACCTCATGTAGAGTCACCTGGGGGTCTGCCTAATTCTTATTTCAATTGCCTGTATTCTTGGAGCTCCTCCCATTTTTTCAGTGCTTCTCTCTTGAATGTGGAAAGGAAATTGCCAGTGTGGCAACATACCGTGGCTGTATCTTGGAGATGTAACAGTGTAACATCTTGGAGATGTAGCAGGGAATGAAACCCTTACCATAGCTATAGTAGCTATGGAACCAAGGTTCACCAGGGCTTGGGGCTTTTGTGGGGTCTGCTTTCATCTACTTCAAGGCTTCTCATATTACAAGGGTAAAAGAAAGCGATTTTAATTTTTTTTTTTAAAATTTTCTTTTTAAATGCATCTAAGAAGCCATAAGGAGGAGATGTAAGGCCTCCAGAATAAACTGCTAAGTTGCATGCTTTGCCACTGGGTTTGTTGGATCTTGCTGACAGCAGGGAGAAACAGTGAGGCTAGGGGTGGCCTTGTTCCCTGGAGCTTTGCTTTGGCTCCCAGTATCGCCTCCTTTTTCAGCTTTCCTTTATAGGCAGGCTTCTTTCTTTGCCTCAGCTTCCTTTCCAGTTCCTTCACAGCTCTCTACTACACTTCCCACTTGAATCATATCCATTTTTGGCCCTTGTCTTATGGCGGCTTACTGTATTTTCCCATATCCCAGTCTGACTCAACCTCTCTGTATTTGAGTTGGGAAGCTTATGGTGATTTGTGCTGGCCCTTTCCATCAGGGCAGGCTTTATCTGCCTGTTAATTTTGTTAATGACATATTTCTGGAGCAGAGATTTCATTTTTACCAAAAAGGGCACATATGATAAGAATATGGGGTTTTGTTTGGTTTTTTGTTTTTTTTTTTTCTCTTCTGCGTATGTCTTCCTAAACTTTGTGATGCAGTGTGAACATGGTCTTCTGAAGTTTCCTAGACTTCTTCCTTTTAAAAATATTCAGTGTGTCTGTGTGCAAAGGTTGTGCTGAAGCCTTGTAGATCTCACCCCTCTGTTCATGTGCCACCTGCCTGGAGAACACACGTGGTCTTCTGTGGGCACTAGCACTGAGAAAGGCACATCCTACCGTTGCAGAGAGGGGCTGGGCACCACACTGGCACCCAGGAACTGCTGCTGACGGGGCTGCCTCACAGAAGCAGGAGGGAGAAGGGCTCTGTCCAGATCCCTGGGGCTTCTTCTGTCCCACTGATACCACCTTTTGTATTTTCAGGCCTGTTGATTGTACTGTGTTGCGTTGTCTTATGCTTTACCTTGTTGTTGTGTTGTATCAAGTAGGAGTAGGTCCCAAAATAGACAATTACGCTAAATTTGAGTTGGTTGTGTGTAACTTCTGTGCTGTTTTGGGGTTAAGTATTTATACTGTGCATTTTTAAATTAATTTCTGGGACTGTATTCAAAGTGCACTGATTTCTTTATTTCGGAGAAGGTAATAACAATATTGATTCCAACTGCCCCTTATTGGTTGTGCTTGAAAGCATTTCATGTGTACTTGTAATAAGGACTTTTAGAATGAGAGTGACAAGAATAGAATGAAAATCCTTCTACGTGATTTAAAATGCTTTTCAGTTTTTGAAAATGTGATCCTTATAAACAGAAGAGATTCTTTGAGAAAATGGCAGGATGATATTAAATTACAGGAGTGGTTTTGTGTGAATCCTGACTTTTATGTGAGATTTATTTCAGAGTCTCTGCACTTCTATTCAGTACCCCGTTATTTGTCAGTTTAGCCATAGATGCAGAGGGGTTGACATTTGATTATTCACGGGCAAGTACTTTGAAAATTTATTTTTGTATCCTTTTGATGTTAATATAATTGAAGTTGATGATTCTGTTGTATACAAATGATTAATGTTTACCTCAAATATGTTTTTATTAGGTTTTGTAGTACAATCTGCTGTTTATTATAGTATTAATTTTTGTTTTAATGGGTATGTTTACTGTTTGAATTATTGCTTTGAGGAAAAAATGGAGTGCTGTCACTTGGAGAACAAAACTTACCTTTCAGCAGATTTGCTTTATTGTGGAATTGTTTTCTATTGTTTTTTTGTTGTTGTTGTTATTCTTGTTTGTTGTTTGGTTTTTGTTTTTTACTAAAAATTATTCACAATTTTAATTTAAGCCTATCTTTTGTTAGCTTTAGCTTAGAGTTGGGTTTCCTTGTTGCATATAGTTTCTCATCTATGTGCCAGTAGCTCTGACATTTTCTAGTTTGTCATGTTTTCTTATGGAAATGTAATTTGACATAATGCATGTAATGGCTGCAGAGTTGTGCTTTATCTTGGTCGGACAAAGAAGGAAAATATGAATTGCCAGACAGAAATATTTTGAGCATTGTGCAGTGATAAAGCTTTCTTATTTCCAGCAGATCATGCAGCAAAAGAGCCAGTGGAGGATACAGATCCAAGCACTCTTTCCTTAACAATGGTAGGTGTTCTCTACAGTTATGTCATGCAGAAATGAGGTAAAACATTCAAGAATGTTAATTTAAACCATGCATATATCTGGGAATTTGCTTAGCCATATGATTATGTAAGCACATTTTAATTTACTAACTCTTTGTAGTTCAGGTGTTAATAAAAATACCAATAGATACTTAAGCTGAAATGGATGTTATCAGCTGAGCTGTCTGTGGGATAGCTTCTAGAGGTTATAACTACCATTTTTTTTTTTCATTTAAAAAAACCCCAATAACCAACCAAGAAGGATTGGTGCAGGCATTCTTCTGTCTGTGTGTGTTGGAGGGATAAGAAAACTCATCTAAGGCTTAAAATTTCAATTGTACTGAGTTATTCCTTCCTGTACCTGTTTTGCCTGGTGAGTCAGTCATGGAAAGGTAAGAGGGAGCCGCAGTGCCTTACAGCAGGGTGAGTGAACAGGGAGAGACCAAACAGCGCTCTCTAGTGCTTGCTGGCAAACAGGGTAACACCATTTATGACAAGTTTTTGTGTCTTAGGATATTAAACATGCCAATCTTATGCTGAGATAAGGAGTTTATCAGCTAAAAGTAATATGGAATTCTGTGAAGTCTTTTAAGAGCTTTTCTTTTTAATGTTCTGTGGATTGTTTTCTCTGGGGAAAAGTTACGGTGCTGTATGGCCCAGAGAAGACTGTTGTCTAATGTAGTTATGTAAACAGATTGAAATGCATTATTTTATAGGTGCAAGCGAGCAAGCTATTGCTTTGCCTCGGTGTTTTCTTCCCATTTTGAAGCTTTGCAACTGGAAGTCAGCAAGAAACTTGGAAAATTTTGCTAGTACTTCAAATGCTGATTGGGATCCATTATTGTGGTCTGTGTATATGGGTTTGTGTCAGCAGGTTTTAATAAAAGATGTGGACTGGCTAAATTAGATGCTGCGTTTTGCCAAGGGGAGTTTTTAAAAGGTGGGGAAAAGTTGCTATGTTTGAGACAAATTAAAGCTTGTTTACCCCCCCTCACTCCCTTAAGTTAAGATGTCTTTAATGTTTGCTTGGTTATGAGATTCTATAAAAGCCACACCTACTTTTACATAAGGGTAGGGGTCATAGGGAGGAAGGGAGGTTTTGGGTATAGTGGTAAGTTATAACATGCCTGGAAATCAGCAGCTATTCCCTTAAACTTGTTAATAATAGTTTTCTGTTACATCTTAATCAGCTTTTTAATTTTAAAGCAGAAGGGAAAAAAATTTTTTTCTTTCAGTACAGTAACATTTTAGTAAAAGCTTATATATGCTAAAAGTTTTTGAAGTCACCTCTATTTCTCCTGGTATGCATTATCTTTTCTAGATTATCTTGCTACTTAAATGCAAAATCTCTTTCCCAATCTCTGCTTTTTCATTAAAAATATTTCATTTGAAAATACTGCAGGAAAGCAGCAATCTCTATTACTTGCATGTGATAATCAGTACTGTTAGTAGCATCTCAATTCCCGCATGAGTATTACTGTGATTGTAAACAGATTAACTAGTAGTAATTTAAGAGATGCAACTATAATTATGCAGATTTATATACTCTTTCTCCAGTACGATTACACTCAAAATAATGAATATTTGTGTCTCTTGCCTTTTTGTGACAGACTGAAAAATATCCCATCCAAGACACAGGAGTACCTAAAGGTAAGTATTGTGAATTCATATGTCATAGGTCTGTGTTTATATGTGTGATAAAAACATTGGTGTTATCCAATCCAATTAAGATTGAAATAATCTTAATTTTCCTAGATAATTTATGTTTTAAATGGAGTGTTGTCTTCTCTATTTTTAAGGCCAGTTAGGTATAAATACATATATATATATATATAAAAACTTTGAAATTTCCTTCCAAAACTTAGATTTCATCTAAAAGTCAGTCTAAAACTATTATCAGAAGATCTTGGTTCTCAATCTGAAAGGAAAAACAGTGGTGCCATCAAAAAACAGTGTTCAGAAAACAGAGGTTAGAGACACGATAATGTTAGAAGGTGGCTTTGAAAAGATTACCAGCGCCTTCAGGTTATCAGAAACATAATCCAGAAATACCTGATTGCATTCTCAGCCCTATAACCAGTTAACTCTTTCTGCTATCTTTTACCTTCAGCAGGTATTAATACTGTCTACTTGGGAAGCTAGTATATGTCCACTCTGCACAGGTTTCTGCTTCTCCTCACTGAAAATGGAGTAAAGGAGTGCAGGTTCTGTATTGCACTGGAGTCAGATACATGGATTATACAGTGTGAGATGGCTTTTTTATTGTCATCCCAGGCTTCATGGTTGGCTTTAGTCCAGGGAACTCAGGGGCAGGGGCTCAGTTGAGGAGCACTCTGCAGGTAGTGTTATCTCCATCCTGTGTTGCACAGCAGGTCTGCAGGGGGAAGAGACAAAGGAAACTATGCATAAGCTAGTCACAGTGGAAACTGTTGCTGAGGAGCGTGAACAGTATACCAGTAGGGTTAAAGAAAGGTTAGAGACTATTTTGGGGGCCAGCCAGAGGAAACAAGCATATTCTCAAAAGTGATGTTCAGTGGGAAAGGAGAACGTGGGACAAAACCTAATTTGAAATAATAAACTACTTCTGTGTCCTGTTTTTAATTTCGCTTGTGACATCAGGACCCCCACAAAATGAATTCCTGTGTTTCAAATTTGTCAAAGTTGTTTGAAATCTGAGATCGCATGTTTTAAAGGCATTAATTTAAAAAGGAAAGCTGAGAGGAAGTGGAAATTTCTGTAGAAAGGAAATTAACTTGGTTTATTTTTAATTTTAGTTCCTGCTTCCTCTTGCTAAGTGTAATAATATACAAGTGCTAATATAGCTTGACATTGCCCCTTTGGAGTTGAAAGAGATACAAATATGTCTTAATATTCAGTTCATTTCTGTGATTTATATTTTTTCTGAGAATGATTTTTTTTTTAATAACTCTTTCTGTAAAAATTCAGACTTAGAAACATGAATTTGTGAGCTAAAAATGTTACAGGTGTGCCAGTCTGATTCTGTGTAACACAAAATAATCTTTGCCTCAGACATTTGAATAAACAGTACATTGGCTGGGGTGGGGGCTGTTTTGTTGCTCTTATAGGTTAGTTCTGGACCATTTGGGGGCCATAGCTTCTTAAAGTTCTTAGCACCCTCTACTGATTTTGAATTAGAGATGAGTTGAGTGAACTTGCAGGGCTAGGCTTAATGTTTTTATCATGTTTTGATTTTAATTCTACCTTCACTTAGATACAGAACAAATTTCACACGTAATATTTCTGCACAAATGAAGTGGAATTTTGATGATCATACTCTCTGCATTTGCAGCCAGAATTTTTTTGATATTTCTTGTTGTTGTCTCTGGACCAACAATCATAAAGAGTAAAGATGATCCTTATTAAACATTTAGCCTGCTGGGGGTAGAATACTCTTTGGCTTAAAGTTTCAACAGTCTTGTAAAACCAGAAAAAGAATAAAACCATGGTTTTGTTTGAGTTATTTTCTTTCTTTTTTGCAATTGTAATAAACAGCAAATTGAAAGGTACCAGCACTACAGATGTAGTCACCACCATGGAGAGTTCTTGTGTGTAAAAAAACCATGTAGAATATAACCTTTCCTAAGTTCATGTTATTGGTTAGTCATTGGGGGGAATTATGCAGGTGGTTTGATGATGACGACCTTATTAATCATGCAGAGTGAAATTTATTTGTTTGCACAAGGTGCACCCCTTGTACCCTATGCTGAGGGCTGAAGTAAAGCTTAAAGGGTAAATAGAGTTTGTACTTTGCTGGCAACTGTTGTGCTTTTCAGTGGACTCCCAGGACAGGTGATAAACACGCTTTGAAAACAGATTATTTCAATGCTTCAGAAAACTCCTGTGTAGTGTGGAGATTAGTAGGATGAGGCTAATTCATTAAGTGGCAGAATAAAAGGTAAATAGTAGTGTAGCATGTATTTCAACAATTAACATTGTAAGTGTGATGAGAAAATCAAAGCAAAAAGGATGTGGGGGGTTGGACTAGATGATCTCCAAAGGTTTCTTCCAACCCCATATGATTCTATGACTCTATGACTTGCAACAGTTGTCATCAGCCTACTTTGGTGTATTGGTTCAGTTAATGTTCTCTGGTCAGTTTTCTGAAAGAACATAACTCTTGCTTCAAAAATCGTGTGGTGGTTGTTTAAAAAACAACTGCTATACTAGTATCTAATCTCTGCATTTTCCTTTGCACAGTCACAGTCAGCATGATTGCAGTCTCTACCAATTTAACGTTATGGGCTTTTAATACATCATTTCCAAGTAACTGGTCATGATACAGAGTTAAATTTTGTATGGAAGACATCTGTAAATTTTGTTTGATAGTTTTACTGTTTAAATTTGTAATTGGGAGGAAGGCCGCTGTTTCACAGTCTTTGTTTCAGATGAGGAATACCTAACAGATCAAGTTACATTGGAAATTGCATCTGTGAACATCAAGACCCTTACATCAGATTCTGGCCTAATCCAGCAGGTAAGAATGTGAACTGAATGTGAACTAAATTATTGTTTTTGATTAAATAAGTATGTTAACAAATAAATATATTTTCAGACTATATCTGGAGAGCATGGAATTACTCAGTAAAACAGACCAGAAAGAGGCTCCCTTTTGAAAAGAGTTCAATGAATAGAGCTTTTGAGGATAAAAACAAAAGAATCGTTATTTAATCATTAATGTGTACTTTGTAGTTTAAATAGGTTTTGATTAGTGTGTAGATGCTCTGCAGAAGAGCCAACAAAGCATTAAGGCTTTGTCATGCAGCCTGTCCCTCTTTCCTGCTGCAAATAGAGCCAGGGCAGAGAATAAGTGAAGAGGAATCCTAGGTTTTGGACTCCTTGTGTTTTGTCCTTAGGGAGGCATTTGACTGTTCTGCTTTGAATTTGGGACTGCTCTTACCCTAGTGGAAACCTCTCCATTGTTTGTGAAGTCTTTCCTGCCATAGGGTGGGCAATGCTGAGTGGCTCCCATGCTCCATGGTTACCATCTTTGAAAGTAAATGTTATTTGTTGAATTTCAAATTGATTCTCTTTGGGTTAAGCAGAAAACTTGGAGAAGAGAAATGAATGAGCATTTTCCAGCGAGATGAAGAATTAAAAGGAATTCCTTATGACAGAGTCCCAGCTGAAATTCATCAGAAACAAACATGGGTTTGGTATGCATTTCACAGATGATGGAGGTAACCGTCCCATTCCCATCATCAAGAAGAGGGCATGTATTGCCATCTTAGAATCACTATAAAGATATTTCAGTGTATTAGGGTGTTAATGGTTCTATAGAGCGGGAAAACTTTCCGTTTATCTTCAGATTTTGCATAGGTTTATGGCTTGATATTTGGTGTGGGTTTTAGAGCTGTAGAGGTGTTTGGATTTTAGTCATGGGCAAAAATACCCTGGCCTAATACACTCATTTAATGGGCAGTAACACTATATTGTCTGATTGCAATTACGTTACAAGAAAATGATCTTGAGTAAACCTGAGTGAATCTGACTTGATAAAAGTGGATAATAACCGATAAGTAAAATTACCTTTTTTGAAAACAGATGTATGGCACAGGTAAGTATCCCTGTTTGTCTTTGTACTTTTCACAGTACTAGCCACTATTGTTGTTATTTATGAGGAGGCATGAGTATAATATTTCTTAAAGTCATTTAAATATTAACTTCCGCAATACAATTTGAAGTTTCATGAATTCATAAAGGCTGGGAAATGTTACTGAAGCTCAGGACAGCAATTTAGCTACTGCAAACTAAGTGAACAGTATCTATGTTTCTTTTTTTTATTATTTATTTTTTTCTCTTTTGCTTTTATTTGTGGTTTGTTTTTTTTTTTTTTCTTTTGAAACTGACCTGGGGAGGCTGAGCTGTGATGGGCAGCTCCTCCTTGTCCCAGTGAGTTCCCTTCTGGGGATTTGCTGCTCAGGACTCAGTAATAATGTTCTACTTTTTTAAGGAATTTGTGGAAATGGAGACAATTACTATAATCAGGATTTCCATATTTAATTTTTCTTAAACTTTGGGTGTTTAAATGTTGCCATAAAGGCCAAGTTCATGTTTAAAATGTTCTGTCCAGAGAAAGTTTATGCAAAGCCTTGTAAAAATTAACCTGCTAGGAGGTAATGACAATGAGTATTTGTTGCAAGTGGTATCTGCAGTGTTAGATCTGTCTTAGCAGGACCAGACATTTTGTGGGGTGAATTGACATTGCATGTGTGATCTTGCAGTTTTCAGGGAATAAAGAAATGCTGAAAACAGCATACCAATTTCTCCTTTCCTAACAGTCTTTACTTTTGAGATAGTTTACCTTCTTTATAATTGGACTGTGAACGTATGCATGTTCACCACATCAACTGAAATGCCTATATTCTATTTTTAGTGGATTTCTCAGTAAAGAAAGTGTAGCAGTAAATAATAGAGTATCTTATTACACTACAGTTGACTTGTGTTTGCATGCACAGCCTGCAAAATGTTAAGAAGCCTGCTGTGGTAGTTTTGGAAAAATTACACAATATGAAAAAAACAACAATGCTTCATTGCAGCTATCTAAAGGGAAAATCCCCTTCTGCTTTCATCTTTAAATCCTCAACAGAAGAAAGGTATTTCACCTGGCTCCACACCCGTGTAGTTAAAGTAAGGGCAGCTGCAGTTTACCACAGTTTTAGTATTAATGTGCTGTCCTACCAGTTTTTAGATGTTGCTCTCTAAATAGCAGAATTGAAATGTTACAATGTCTGTTACAGTCTCAAGCTGCTAAGTAATTTGATTATATTTAATTAGCAGGCAAAAAGCCACTGAGTGAATGTTTACTTCAAACAGGAGGAGACTTAGATGTGAACCAGCAGAAGTGTTCAAATCCACTTGTTGTCTCAAAAAGCTTCCTATGTATATAAAGAAATTTGTAAAAAACCTCCTCCACTTTTACTTGATCAATGAAACAATGCCTTACTGCTTTATGTTACAGGCAAAATTCTCATTTTTTTTCATTAAAAAGCATTTAAAAAAATCCTATTAAAAAGTCTTATTTAAAAAAATCTAGTTGTTCTTGTGTTCAAGAATATTGTTCTGATTTATACTTGTTTTCTGCTTTGTAGCCAGAGGACAAAGACACACAAAGCCATACTGATGAATCACTTTCAGGTAGTATGTCAGCTTTACTATTCTACGTATTTTATTCCTAGATTTTTCTGTGAAACTGCTATTTTTTGTAACTAAGAATTGCCTGGGTAATCAAGGTTTGTGAAGCTCATTTCATTACCAGTGTCATTTATAGCCCCCTCTTTGTTCTGTTGGTGGTGAACAATAATGCAGACCATACAAAAGGTGTCAGTTGGACTTTACAAATAAATCTAGTAAATCCACCTTTGGAAGAAATCCATTAACAGCTACTTGGAGAGAGCAGAAGCTGGTGGTGGGCTGTGGAGGCTTATCCCATAATTGCATGAGCTCAGCTGAGGCTGGGGTGTGTATGGATGGTATACAGCCCTGTTAAGCTAACAGTCAACAACAGAGAAATTCCTGTTAGTAAAGAAGTTTCTCCTATCATGTAGTATTAGGATCATGTGATTAGGTGAGTAGGTCATCATTTATTTAACAGTATCTAACACAGGGCATCTTAGAAGAGCAGGATGCTTTATAATGCTTTTTGATAGTCTGAACATGGTACAGTACAAGAAGCAGGTTGGTTTAGTTTTGTTTACCTGTAACTCTGCCCTGTGTTGTCTATGCCTATTCTTTTCTGCTTCTATTGGAGGATAAAACTTACTCTGGCATCCTTGCAAAGCAAAATAAGATGAAATTCAGATAGGGTGCTCTCTTGCCCTTTGAGCTCAGACAGAACTTGGATTGGATTACATTCATTTTGCCTTGTTTGTATAACTAAATCTTTATATGAATGAAGCAAACAAATTTTGTCCCACTTCAGCTAGAGATTAGGGTTTGCAAGAAGAACAGAATAGTTCACGTATGTATTTCTGTAGAAAACAGCTGCAAGGCCTGTGAAATACCCATGAGCAAAGATGTCACCAGAACATGTTTCCCCTTAACAGGGAATCTAAGCATTTGTGTGAAGTTATGTGTCTGCAGCAGTGTTGTTGCTGCACGTCCTAACTTGTTGAAAACTTCAGAAGTTGTCTTTGGCCTGCTAAAAAAGCAAGCCGATGAGAAATGTTACAAAAAACAACAATGGTCTGTTCTTCCCTTAAAAAAACCCACCAAAGTGCATGCAGAAGCTACATTCAGCTGAGATGCTTTTATCAACACTAATATTCAAAATCTTAAAAAATCACAATTTGAACGTCCTTCTGGAATTTTCACACAATTTGGCAATAATTACTGCAAATAAAAAACCAAACAAGAAGCCAAACAGAAAACTTCTATGAGGGGGTGGCACTGAGTACCAGATTTGCCCTTTGCCGGAGTTAGAGTTCATGTCTCTTAGACCAACACTGATCCAGGATTTATAAATTGTGTCACTGTTTTCTGTTGTTTTTAATCACTCTTTTGATCAATATAAATTTTCTTATTGTAGTGTCCCTTTCCCAAAGAGCTTTATCCCAAGTAGGACCCCTTACTTTCATATTTCAAGCTGTGCAATGAGGCTGTAGAGCAGAAGCTTTAGAAAGTGCTTTTAGGCTGTTTCTGTTATCTACTGCTTTTTGGCATACCAAACTCTCTGCCTTCAAAAAGGAGCAGGGAGAGTTAAGGTTGTATCTGCAGCAAAGATGCTCAAACGATTCCCTACACCACTGCAATGTCAAAGGTCTCAGTATTTATTATATTTAGTCTTTAATTGGAAGTATGACTAAAAGTGATTTGTATGTGCTCTTACAGGTTAATAATACATGACATAGTCTGATAGCACCACATTGTTCACAATGCTGGGGAGATATTGACTGGTGTATGAGACCCCTAAATGGCACTTCTCAGTTTTTGATGCAGATTTTAGAACGTATCACCACCTACTTCAAGCAACTTGGTATTTTTATTTTTCTCACACATAAAGGAGCATACACTTTATTCCTTTCCATAATGTACATTTCAAATAGGCTTACTTGGTGGAATAGGGACAGCTTTTATTGTAAGAGCCCTTACAAAGCCAAGGAACATTTGCATTTTCTCATTGTGTTAAAGTACTAGATGATGGTTGTGTTTTCAGCTGTGAGCAGAGATTCTCCTACTGCAAATACTTCATGTTTGTTATGAAAGCAGCAGCTCAGAAGTGCAAAACCTTTTCCTTCATCCTACTATATATATATAAAATGCACATAATGTGCACATAATCCTGTTAGTGATGTAAACCAGGATTATGACAGATTAGAGGAAGTGATGTAGTTCCCAAAACCAAAAAAGGGGAATATGCCAGCTCGCATACTGGATTGAATTGCATGCCTTTCCTGTAACAGCATAAATATGGTGCTTTCAAAATTACTGTGCTTTTGATTATAGCTGCTGAGTGTAGTGAAGAGAGAAGTCTTAGTTTATTTCGTGAGTACATGAGCTGGCTGGGGCTTTGAGCAACATGCTCTAGTGGAAGGTGTCCCTGCCCATGGCAGGGGGGTTGGAAATCAATGATCTTTAAGGTCCCTTCCAACTCAGATGATTCTATGATTTATATAGAAAGGCATTAACATGTCACTATTCTTATTTCAGAAATGATTCCTAGGAACACAATACTCTTCAACCATTTGTGTTTTTAACTTTTTGTTCCTGATGAAACCACAGCAGTAGATCCTAACTTCTTCCTGTGTAATGGTTTTCAATGCAGATCTCAAGAAAACCTGCAAGGAAAATGGCACCTGCTCCTTGTGCTTATTCCGTGCACCAACCATCAGTGACATGCTCAACGATGAGGACTTGTTATACACTGTGAGGCTAAAGCTGGATCCCTGCCACCCAACAGTGAAAAACTGGAGAAATTTAGCAAGCAAGTGGGGGATGACTTATGATGAATTGTGTTTCCTTGAACAGAAGCCTCAAAGTCCCACCTTGGAGTTCTTGCTACGGAACAGTGACAGGACTGTGGAGCAGCTGATTGATCTCTGTAAATTTTATAAGAGAATTGATGTTGTGAAAGTGCTGCTGAAATGGGTGGAGGAGGAATGGCCCAAGAGAGGGAACAGAACTTACCAGAATGACTTCTAGGCCGAAGGAAGTTGTTAGTCTGTACATGTTAAGCTCTGGGACAAGCTGCTGCTAGTACATGGGAAGTTTCCCTTGCAGGAGAGAGGGAGCCTGTACTGATGGTTTGTATACTGTGTAAGATGTATGTACTCTATACACATATATATGTTCTGTGCCTTCGGGGCTGCAAAGATAACCTGACAAAAGTGGATGGAATAATGCAGGTTGTGTTCTTGAATCTACAAATGCCTTTAGTTTCTTTGCTGCTGTTTGTAGGCTTCCTAAGCAGAAGAGGAGTGAAAAAGCCAGATCACTGGTTTTACTGCAGCAGCTGTGAACCATGTCATTGTCTGCTGTTGCTATTGGGAAAGCTACAATTAGAAGGCAAGTCTCTTGGCCTTTCTGGCAGCCCTTCCACAATTTTATATGTTCTACCTAGTAGAAGATGAGGAGGGTTTTTTTTATTTTATTTCCTCTTTTGTTTTTAATTTTTGTAGGCTTTATGACATTGGTTTTGGCACAGGAACCCCTCAGTGTTCCAAGCAGCAGTTTGGATTTGCATGTTAAAATTCATTCAACGTTTCAACATCACATCAAGGAAGATTAAGCTTTAAATCCCTTGCATAAACAAGAATAGATGCTAAACAAAATAATTATTTGTGTACTTCTATATCATAGGGCATATATTTGCTACAGAAGAAATCATGCAATGCAAAGACACTTTCCAGCCCATGACCACTAAGGACCACAAAAAACCAATTAAAATGCTTTATGTTTAAAATTAGTTTCCAAAGTTTTGTAGAAAACACATACACTGAGTGTACTTGCCTGTTTATCTGAAATGCCTATCTCCCTGTACAGCGTGAGGTGACGGCTAATGCCTCACCCACAGTATATCCTTAGTATTGAGTATAACTTCCATTTTCACGGGCTGTGGTTTTCTTCACAGTCCTGTGGGTTGGCCTACTTTGTCTCAAAGTAATTGTACATGTGAAACTAGCACAAGTTTGTGTATTGATGAAAGCCACTCTAATGGGAAATTAACAGGTCAATTAATCCATAGTCCAGGTGGGTGGTTATTAAAGCACTTATGGTGGTTTAGACTGATGTTTCTCAAATAATTTTGATACTCTGAATTATGCTGTTTACATTGTAACTATTTTAGAAATCGGTCTTTTTCCTAGCATTCTTCTGTGTTCTAATGTTTTGAAAAAACAGCTATACAATATAAGGGTTAAAGTACTTGTGGCAATAATACCACACAGAGAAATATTGTGATTTAAACATACTTCTAGTTGTTACCCTTGCTTAAAAGCATCTCAGACAATACTAATATATAGTGTATTATAGGTGTATATACCAAAGCACTGGTGAACAGTATGTCAAGATGTGGGGCAAAACTAGAATGGGGCACAGGTTGATGCACTGTTTACTCGTCTTGACTAGAAATGACTAAGAATTAGTAGCAAAGCTGAGGGAAGTCTAATGCTGTATACTGAGTTTCTTAACTGTTACAGAATGAAAAGGGACCTCTAGTAATACTATTCTATAGATACCGAGTGATATGGTTACAGCGGAGCTGGAAGTAAAGACTAACATTTTCAATGTCAGGCACTAGTTCTGGGGTGACATAAATTAGCTTTATTTTAGTGGCTTCAAGAAGCTGAGAATCTAGTTGCAAGGTAAAAGACTGACCTACATTTGAGGCTTGATTTTTTTTTTTTCTTTTTTAAAATGCTTTTGGAAGATTGGAATGTTTAATAACTTTTTAAACTATTCCTCAAAAAAGCTGCTATTTTGTAGAGCAGTAAGTTTTTTAGCCATATTTTAAAGAGGAAATTGTACTGCTCTGCTTTTTTGGGGCTGCACTTCAAATGTTTCATGTCCCTCTTCTAGGAACAGGAGTTTCCCAGTAGATGTCTGTCAACCCTAACTTTTGCAAGTAATCTGTCTTTATTTTGGAGCTCTAGAATCAGCTTTGAGCTACTGCTGTGGCTGGGCTGCCTGATATTTTCAGTTCCTACAGAGGCATCCACTGCATATGGGCAAACAGCTCGTAATACAACTTGTGCAATGTACTCCCCATACCTTGGGCCTACTATATGCATGACTTATGATCATGTGTCAGGTTGTCCTTCAATGTGATGAGTGCTGGTACATATGCCACACAGCTTTTTCTCCCCCATAACATACCACTGTTCTATCTGTGTGTTATTACAGTATGCTCTGATTTGGTATATCCAGTCCAGCAAGGAGCTGGGCCTCTCACCTAAGACTCACAATGGGAACATGATGCTGTGGAAATGAGTTCTGATCCCTTGAAGCTCTTGAAAAGTCAATGTCTGATGGAAATAAAGCTGCTTCTGAGAGTTCATATGTGGATTCTGCATAAATTCAGCACTGAAGATTGAAAATGTTAGTCTTAAACTTCAACACACACTGGATTACTCACTAGTTTACTTGAAACATTTTTTTTTCCTCTTTGTATGGCATGAATTGAGATGTACACACTTTTTTTAGTTTTGTATCTGTTTACAAGATACTGGGTCTGAGTGTTAAGCTTATTCTTATATCTTCTGTTATAATGCATACTATTTTTAGAAGAAATACAGATTGTCACTGTTTGACTTTATTGTATTTGTTTTTATTACAGCTAGGAAAACATCTGTTTTCCTTCTTACCAGTTACCTTGGAACCACTGAACTATCATCTAGTTGTGCTGTGTAAACAACCATCTTATATACAAGATTCATGGCATCTTAAAGCATCTATGTTTGCAACAGATACTGCTGTTGAAGAAAAGAAGATGACACAGTTTTATCAAAAGTAACCCATTTTTCATATGGAAAAGATGATGAACAAAGATGTTTATCTAGAAAGTTGCAGTGGAGTTACTAACTATAGGTATGAAACTATATAGGTATGAAACCTACATTGGGTGAACTATTTTAAAATTAAAAAGCAATCTGATAATGAAGGTTAGAAAATCACGTGGACACTACTAAAGGCTCTAGTAGTCTATCAGTTTTGTTCCATTACATCTTTCTCCTATTCTTGTACAAGACCTGCACTCCCTTCAGGGATTTCCAGTTTTTTAGCTGCCATCTCTGTGCCTGCAGGATAGTCAGTGGCCCTTCCCACCCACTTTAGCTTCTATATTATTTAATTCCTACAGCTTTGTCTAAGACATGGTGAGCCTGATAACTGTTCTTCAATAGCAAAAGTACAGTCCTGTGCTACAGCACCCTGTAGATTTGCTGTGAGGTCAACTCTGGACCATCCCCAACAAAACAGGTGCAGTGTGCAGTTGCCTTACTCGCTGCATGCAGTTCCCTTTGATCTGCAGAGAGGAATGTGAGGCGAGTTTAGGGCTGCCCTTTGGAAGCCTACCATAAAGGATAGGGTAGTCAGCGTGGTCCCAGGTGCTTGCTTGGACTGAAGTTGCACAGAAACTGTAAAACATACTTTTTACTGAATCACCACAGAATAATGGAGACCTGCAGCTCAGTCTGGGCAATGTTTTGTGCAAGAGACTGCATATATTTTATGGTCTCAAACTGCCTACCTCCCACATTTCCAAGTCAAGCTGCTAGCAGGTAGAAAATAGTGTAAACTCTGCCTTATGGTGGTTTAAGTTAAGGTAACAGTGTTGACTTATGGACAGACATAGTTGGAAATTGTCAGAGAGCAGAATTATTTAAATGAGGTTAAAGAAAGTGCATGGCATTTATAATAATTTAACGAGCAGTCCTCTTCTGCAATTTTTGCAGCATAGAATGTTCTCTGAAAGAAAAGCAATTAATTATTCATAGCTAATTCCAATATATCTTGTAAGTCTTAAGTTTTGGTTCAGTTTTGGAGAGTAGGGCAGAGCTATTAAATGAGGACTTGGGGTTGTTGACTTTTTTGACAGAAATGTGCTTTTCCTTTCCCTTGAGCCCAGATAGTCCTGATTGCATGGCTATAATCAGTTGTTAGCCTCAGCTGGGTAGGGAAGGTATTGATCTGCTGGACAGATAGGCTGAATGCAAGCAGCACTAAGAATTTATTTGGAAAGGAGGAGTCTGTAGTACTTGTAAATCTGTACCTTAGTCAACAACTGGGACTGACTCCTCCTTAGAAGAAACTCATGGCAAAGAGGAGTTGACAGACCTGGGAAAGGCTTGCCTGTGCCCTCTCCTGGGGCTGGGCCAATTAAACAGCTGGGCACACTTACTAGTTGTTTTGATCTCTATTTTACCTTTGTAGAATGATGATTCTTGATTTCAAAGGCAGGTCATTGGGGTAAATGTACAATTTTTTTTACTGTGGTAATGAGAGTCATACGAGAATCTTAAATGGGAGAAAGATAAAGCAGTGCAAGTCTTGTTAGGATGGGATCACCAAGGTTTGAACTCCATCATTAAAGAGTATTGGTGTGTTGGGTTTGTTCAGGTTTTGTTTACTGGTCTTCTATGTGCTATGAAGATGAGGATTAAAACTGTATAAGGGATGAGAAAGAAGTAGCTTCTCTCAGAAATAATTAGTGAGAAATAATGCCTAGGGCACTTTTTCTTTCCTCTGATGTACGTACAGAAATAGTTTCCTTGACTGAAAATTTTATTTACAGCTGGCCCTTTCAACTTTTTTTTTTTTTTTTTTTTGATAAAATTCCAGAAACAAGGTCTTCCCCGATATTTAGTTTGGAAATGCTTTTTTTTGTCTCCAAAAATAACTGAAGTTTCATGTTGTTGATGACATAAAACACATTTAACACAACTAAAAAGTTTCTTGACAGGAAGAGCCAGAATAAGAATGAGAAAAGGGCACCCAAATCCTTACACTAGCAATAATATTGTGAGTCTAAGATGAGGGGTTTTTTTTCATGTTTGTGCCCAATATATGTGAGCTTCCCCCACTCCTCCCAAGCCTCAGTTCATTCACAATCCCATAAATAGTTTATTGAATTATTTTTTTTTTTGGTGCTATTTAGTTTTGTCTCTATCCAAAGCTGAGGAGCTCATCAACTATTATAAGCCTATTCCACTCTAACCATCAGAAAACACCCACCATCTGGTGGGGAGAGGTGATACTACAGCCCTCCCATTTCTCCCTTGAAAATGCAGCAACGCTGAGGGCAGGTGAGCCCATCTGTACCCGCGGAGACCCAACAGGGAGATCCAAAGACAACTGCAAGGAAGATGATGGTGTAGCTAAGGCATGAAGGTATAGTCCAGAAGTTCTTGGGTTTTGTCAAAGTCACTATTTTGGAGAATATTACACAGTTTTTTGTTTCGCACAGATGTGTGGTGGTAGTTTTTTTTAACCTCCCTGGGTAGGTAGGGACCAAGGAACTATATTTTTGTAGACCATGTCATGGTCATCTTTTAGGGGGGAGCAGACAAGGCAGGCACAGGCACAGGGTTGCTCTGGTATCTGTTGTAACGCAAATGAGGAAGTGATCCTGACTACTTCCAGAATCTGATCCTAGAGCGTCCTCTCACTGATTTAAAAAAGAAGGAAGGGGCAAGTATGTTTTAAGGGTTATATGGCCTATAATTGGCTTTCACAAGCACAAGCGGCTTCTCTGTAACTCATTTGTCTTTTGGCCCTCATACCTAATCTGTATCTTGTTTGCTGCTATGCTTCTTTTCAACCTTTTGCTTTAAAATGCCGGCCTTGCAACAACAAAAAAAATAGACTACTTAGTAGTTTCGGAAGTAACAGTAGCATTTTAGCACTTTGAATGGGTAAGCCCATTAAAAAAAAAAAAAAACAGAACAAAAAACAAAACACAAAACCCCAAGACAACTTCTCATTTTGTTTTATGTGATTTGTAAGATTTGTGCATTTAGGCTTTAAACTGGAAACTCGAAGATCTGAATGATTAATGAAGCTAAGTATTGACATATCAAGGAAGAGTTATGGAAGGCCACTGATTAACTTGTTGCTAAATAATAGCTGAACGAGCTGGGCTGTCAACTGAAATTTTAATGTTAGTGTACCAAGAAGTGGTGACTCATTTCCACTTTGAATAAAAGGCCTTTCAAAGAATTTAGGGGAATAATTTCCATCAGAAAATGCTGTACATTGTACATTGTGTGCATTACAGGTACTGTAATTTTCTGTACAACTACAGTAAAGCTATGGAAGACATGTCAGGCTTTTGAGATGACATGAAGTCCTTACACTTAAAATTTCTGCTGAGCAGTACAGTGTACCAGTACCGTACTAACTAGGAGAAGAAATTAGTTATTCTGATACCACACAACAATATTAAAAAAGATTAGCTGAGTAATTACCACTGGGCACATTTCTTAATGGGAACCTGTAGCCTACTTTGATTGCCTCACTGCAAAGCTAGATAATGTGTGTATCCATTAGCTTTGGGTAAGGGCAAACAAACTTGTCAAAACCCATATTTTTTATCTGTTACCAGCTTATTAATGACTCTTCATAAAACCTGCAGAGAGCCATTGGAGTTATTAATACTGAATAGTTACTGCATTACCATATAAGTGGTATGTACAGTGGGCAGAAGCTTCTGGTTCTGGACAGGATTTTTCTTGCAGGATATTCAGATGGTGGCTCATTAAAATATACTATGTGCTGGCATGGATTGTGTTGTGGAGGCCCAAAAGTGGTGTCATAGACCAAAAAATGATTTGGGCTAATTCATGGTCTGCTTACTCAGTAAGATGGTGCAATTGTAACCTTTGGCTCAGAAAGTCCTAAAGGGCTGATGGTCAGAAGCTGAATGTGGTGTACTGTGTGCTTCCCTCAGTTCTCCCTCTGCTCCTCCAGGCAGCTCGTGATGGCCACTCTGTGTAATGGTTGTGGGTACGTAACCCTTGGACGTGATGTGGTACAGCCAGTTTTATCTCTACCAGACCACAGGTGTTTTGTACCAACCTCAAAAGAACAGCACTACTTAGGAAGTTGTTATGGTACTGTATGTGTCAGAAAAAGGACAAATGTAGCCAGTGGAGATTCCAACCCTACCCCTAGACTAAAGTCAGCATAACTTTGGGCTTTGGTACATAGGCTAGGAAGAAAAGTAAATAAACATATTTGAAGATTGAGAAATTGCAAGTAAGCTATTACAGAAAGTGCTGGATAGGCCTAAAAAAGGAAAAGCATGGAAGAATGGTGTTTTCAATCATGGAGAGGAAGAGAGTTGAACAAAAAGGGACCTGTGAGACATTTTGAAATGTGTTTGTTTGTGTCAAGTCTAGGGACACCTCTTTTTTAAGTAGCTCACCATTAATTAGTGGAAATGTTATAATTGGAGCTGTGTATAAAATATTGGGCCAAATAAGTATGACTGTGTATGCTGTTACCTTAACTTTGGGCAATGACTTGTCCTGAGAAGTACAGGTTCTAGTCTGGGAAGCAAGGACAGGGGGTCTGCTTAAGAAGTCTCCTTTGAGGAAGTAGGAATAGCGTGTAATCATGTACTTTGTGGCACTCTGTGGAAAAGTGGGAGGAACTGGAGAGCAGGAGCAGAGAGCCAAAACGTAGCCACGAGAGCCAGAACGACTCTCAAAGGACAGAGCAGCTTGTAATGCTGCTGGCTCTGGTGCAGCTGGGGTTGTTGTACTCTTCTTTTTCTATCCAATAAAGTGGTGTGTATTAAGACACCTGACTGAATATGTGAGATGGGGCTAAAAAAAGTGCCTGGATATCAATTTAGTTATACAGGTGATTGTAACAAACTGTATCAAATTCAGTTTTGCTGACAACAGATTCAGTGAGCACAATATTTATCTAAACTAAAAATGTGATGTCATTGTTAGACTTAGTCACATAGATCCAAAAGCTCTGAGTAAAATGGTGCTAGATACCATCAGTCTGTCCTAATTGTGATCTTATTGGCCAGGTTGTGGTCTGACACTGCTCTCAAGCGTGAAGTCCATCTCTTCTGCAAAGTAGGAACGGAAAACAGAATGGAAAGCTCAATCTGTAGCAGCTCCTGCCCTGCTGGTGTTTTGTGATGAGATTCCTCTCCCAGTTCCTGTGGCTGGGGCAGGAAAGGCAGGTAAAAATTATTAGGGTTAACAGGCTCCTCCCTCAAATGCTACCTTCTGACCAAGAGTAGCTGCTACGTGAGCTTCAGCGTGAAGTTGTCTGCCTCTGTCTTGACAAAGCACTTCTGTTTCTCCAGCAAGCAAAATTCTGCTGAAATATGGGAAGTCAGAGTATCCTGACAGGATAACAGAGTCCCAGCAATTGTTGTGTGCAAGTCGAACTGTAACTTTAAAAGCAAAAGCCTGAATTAGGACTTTGACTGTGGAAATAAGGGAAGACTTGGTTATTTGCTGTCATGACTGCCATTAGTAAATGGTGCTATAAAATAGCAGTCACAAGAAATCAGCAGGAAAATGAGTCTGTGAACAAAACAATGGCAGAGCAAGGCTACTCGAGCCATAATCCAACTCTCACTGTCAATGCTGCATTAGGTTTGAGAAGTGAAAGAGGGATTTTCCTGTAAATTTCACAAACTGCCTATGACTCAGCCTTCAAAGAGGTGATCAGCATGTTAATGAAACAGCTGTTCTGCTTCAGTAAAACCTGGTGCATGCTTTAAATCCTTGGATTTCCTTTGGATTGTTTCTTCCTGAAAGTAGAAGAGCTCTGAGCCAGAAGTAGTAGTAAAGTAGTAAAATTTTATTTTCTGTGGTTCTTCTAGAAACACTTCCACTTTTTGCTCTTCCTTTCAGTATGATTATGTTTTTATTCCAGCCCTTCAGCATCTTTTCTGTCCCCGTTGTTTGACCCAGACTTTGAGGTTGCTTCCTAATACTGAGAAGTAAACACGTCTCAAGTACTTCTGTCAGTCTGGTTTTATCAACATTTTCTACTCTTTAAACCAAAATGCCTGGAACAATGGTTTCAAAGGAAAACTAAGTGGGAGTTCAGGCTGTAGGACCTTTTCTTTAAAACTGCATTGGAATTTTTTAGAACAATTAAATAGCAGGCTTTATGCTTATAATTCCTCACCTGGAAGCTGATTGGTGTAAAACTGTCGTCGTCTTCAATTAAAAGCAGTGTCTTAATTTTACTGCACGGGGCTGAGTGGGTGAGGATCTTCAAGGGGAGGCAGGTATCCTAACTTATAAAGGAGTGGGTTTCACCTTATAATTAGTGAACTTCACCTTAAGGACACATTTCATGCAGTATAGCCAAGTTTCTTGGGCAATCAGTCCTCTGAAGTTTCTGCCAGCTGTTTTTAGGTCCATTTGTTCCTTTTATCCCACTGACTTGTCAAGAACCGTTTACCCAGACGATTCAGATTTACCAGCCGCAGAGGTCTCGGTACCCCCTGGAAGGGTCTCTCGCTCCGAGGAGAGGGGATCGGGCTGCCACAAGGGACCTACGGAGGAAACAGGAGGCACAGAGGCAGCCAAAGGTTTGCGGGGGAAGCTTGTGGTAGCCTTAAGGAGCTGAATCAACTTCGCGACCGGGTTGTTTGTTACTGTGGTGCTCGGACCTCCGGGGGCCCGCGGCCTTTCTCGGCCTGGGCCCGGGCCCCGGCCCCGCAGCGCTCCGGACGCAGGCCGAGAAACGCCGCGATCCCTTCCTCCCCGGCTCACGGCGAACACGCCCGGGGAGTAAAGCACCCCCGTCGCGTTGCCGGCCGCGGCGGCCAGGCCCGGGAGCGGAACCGGCGTCCGCCCGGACGTTGGAGGCGGCCGGAAGCCGCTGGGAGGGGCCGGGCCGGAGAGGGGGCAGGTGTCGGGGGACCATGGCAGCGCCGGGCGGCCTGAGCCCGCGGGTCCGTAGGCGGTGCTAGTCACGGAGGTAGGTCGCGCAAATAAAGAGCGGGGAACCGGAGGGGAAAAATAGCAATAACCGCCCCCCGCGTGTCTGAGTCTGTCTGCGGGGAGAAGGGGCCGCTCCCTGGCGGGCCCGGCTGGAGAAGGAGGAGCTCTGTGGAGCCGGGGCTTCCTCGGGGCGCCTTTCGGCTGAAGCGGCCGCAGTTTCTGGGTGACACTATTCCTGTGTCCTTCCAGCGTGCTGTAGTGTCGCGTTTATAACCCGGGAGCGGGGACGCCACTGGTGTTTGGTACTGTAATTGCTTGGAAATACCCGCAAAGTAACCTTGCAGAGGTCTTGTTTCCCTTGGTGTAAAAATCTGGCTTTCATTCTCAAGTCTGTCCTGGCTGCTCTCATGAAAGATATTTTCTGCATGTCGTAGACGGATAATGTAATAGCTGGTTGTTAGCCTTCCTGTTCTCCTGTTTTGGTTTGTGGTTTGCTTTTTTTGGTTTTAGGGTTTTGGGGTTTTTTTGGTGTTTTTTTTTGGTGGGTTTTTTTGGTGGTGTGTGGTTTTTGTTTTTTTTTTTAATTGAAGAGGTTTTCAGCCTCTTTGCAATGTGTGAGGTAACAGGAAAGCATACATACCTTTCTCAGTTCTAAAAGTATAGTCAAGAAACCTTAACTTACAATGTTGTAGACTTAAGATTTGGTGTAACGTGATGGTTCCTCTAAGAGAAGGTTACAGGAGAACCTTGCAGTTAAACGTCTGTCTCCTGGTTTGGCAAACAAAGCCTGAACTGCAGCTTTCCCTCGTTAATTGTAGCCTTTTTAATAAAAAATGAAAAATAAGCAAAAAACCCTGAACCTGTCATTATGCCATCATGCCACCTGGTCTGCCAAGGCTGACAGTCCATTCTGTTCCAGGATCCTCTTTCAGCAGGATCCAGATTGCTGTTGCACACCCAGGGAATTCCAGTTAGTGGGCTGCTGGACACTGGGTTGTAGGTAAGGGTTGTAGGTTCAGTTTTTGGGGTCTGCTACTGGACTTTCTGATGCTGGAGTCAGAGTTATTGTTTGCTTTGGTTTTGATTTCCTCCTTTTAAAAATAAAAATAAGGAAACATGACTGCCTTTGCACATTGCTGTTGTGAACTGACGGTGGTATCCCATGAGGAGATGAGAAGTGCAAAACAGTTATGCAGTGTAACCACCTTGTGTTCTCTGAATCGCAGCCTAGATACTGGTCTTAAAGAGGGGAATTAATACTTTTCTGGCCCATATCTCCTACAGGATAAGCCAGATGTTGCAGTGATCCACTCTGCTGTTGAATCATTGTAAAAGATTAACCACAGGGTCCTCTGGAAAGCGTCACATGTGTTGGATTTTTGGTGTGGTGATGACTTGGTGGTTTTTTGTTTTTTCTTAAGTAAAGTCTCCAGAATGTGTAAGGAATAATTGCTTAGTAGCTTCAGTTGTGCCCTGAATTTTTGTTGCTTTGTTAGAAGATTTGCTAAAGCAATTACAGTGTAGCTGGATATACTGACAAGCTGTTGTTTCAGTTCTTACTAATTTTATGCATTTAATGTGAGTTTTACAAACCCCTGTAGATATTTGTAGAGTTCAGAGTGTGTATGTGTTGGAGGAAGAAACATATGAACCACCCCTTGCTTTCTCCTATGTCTTTGCATAGTATCTCTTAACTTTACGTAAGTTAAAGCTGGAAAAAGCAAGATCAGCTCCTGGGGCTTGTCTGCCTTGGGAAATCCGGGGATAGCTCAGAAGGTGTTAAAGGAAACAGAAATGGTTGTTTGCTTGGGACGGAGTTACCGGTGTTCCTCCGTACAGTGGCTTTTATGTGGGATTCAGTCTCAGTATACTTAATCTCAGGAAGCTGCTGATGATATTGTGTACCTGTATGTACTGTCCCTTGTTAGGGTGGCACCTTATTTCTGTAAGCAAGCCTTTAATTTTGGCATTTCAAAACCTCAGCAAAATTCATTGGAAAGGAAAGCTGTTTGCATCATTTCTTGTGCTGTTTAAAGTTATACCTTGGAAGATTTTGTTTCATATAGCGTCGTTTTGTTTCTTTCTAATTAAAAGTTTTGGTTTTTTGCAGGCATCTCTGCTTTGCTGCTGCCTGACAAGTGAGTCCTTTAAGTACGCTCCAGCAGCGGTCACACAGAACTGACAAACCTAAACTGGAGGAGGGAAGATGATGTCCTTGGATGGACCACAGAAGACAATCAGTAACCCGGTAACTCCCCTGTCGCATCAACAACTCCTCTCTTGGGAAATGGGACTTTGCTTTATGTCAATAGTTAGTATTCACACTGTTTTGCACAGTGTGGGGTGTTACTGAGAACTCTTTGCGTTGCTCAGATATTTGAGGAAGAATGTCACAGGTGACACTAGGATCTGGGGATGTTTAAAAATTGTAAGTAAATGAACAGTTAATACAGAGGACTTCCAAACCAGGAAGTTCTCTCGGCCTTGGAGCGTAATCTCTTTTCATTCTATTGGGTGTCTGGCGGAATGTGTTGGTTTAAAGGTGAAAATATGATAAGCAGTGGTTTCACTTTTAATTCTCTGTAAACATGGGTGGTGCCTGGCAGCCCTCATGAAATATTTTTTTTGTGTATGGTGCTTGTAACTTCAGTCTCAGCAGTTAAACTTGGAATGTTTTTTGATAGTTGGTATCTTACCTTACAGTAAACCCTATTTTCTAAGGAAGACTTGAGCTAACACCATTCAGCCATTGCAGAGAGTGGATCTGACAGAATGTTGTTTGCATAGCTTAGTATCTGGAGACTTTCTCTGAAAAGCTCTAGTATTCTCGTGATCTGGGACAGTGATCTGACACTGGCATGTAGCTAAAGGGGTGGGCTGGAGCTGTGCTTTTCATTATATCTTTAAAAAGGTAGTTACTTTGAGCCTTCAGGAAATAATATTTTAACATCCTGTTGTAGAACTCTTAAATCAATGTCTGTAGGACTTAGGGGTCAAGAGTCTAAGGTAGGAATAAGAGTGAGTATTTGGAATTGGAATATGGAGGCAAAGTTGGGAAAGACAGTGCAGATGATCTGAGGGCAGCCTCCAGACAAGGCCATGTGCAACCTGCTCTATCTGACCTTTCTTTGAGCAAGGCATTGACACCAGAGGTGTCTTCCAATCTCAGCCTTTGTGTGATTCTACTACCTGTGTAATATCACAAGATGAACTTACTAGGGGTGGAGGAGGGCAGGCTATGAAGATTTCACTGTTTCAGTGAATTGTTCAGATGACATTGACCAATTGACTTCAGAGGTAATTTTTGGAGGTCTGAAAGAAAGCCAGTATGCTGTTAGATCATATGATATCACATGCATTACTCTTAATGAATGAGAAAAAATTAGTAGAAGAACATCTTGAGAAGTATGGAAATTATAGGCACATTCTATGATGGTAAACCCTCATTAAGTCTTTAGTACTGCACCCAGGAAATGCTCTATTATGGCCTTGCAGATTCCATGTCTGAGCTTCTGAAGAGTTGATGGGCCAAGCTTCTTTTCTCTTAAATAAATTTTAAATATAAAGAAGTTTTGGGGTTTTTTTTGCTATAGTTTTTCTTCCAGGGATAAATGACTTTGATCCACTAGAGTCCCAGCATCCCTGGCCTGGGTCTGTGTGTTTCTCTGGGTCATCTTTGGAGACTGAACCAGTCATTTATTACTATTCTGCATTGCTCAGAGCTACTATCACTCAGGAGCAGTGTGTGAGAACTAAAATAATCAAGATGTGGTTTTTCTTATTTATTATTATTGTTCTTATTCTTTGAATAAAAACAAACGTCTCGTGTACAGCTTGTATATTAAGGAATGAAGGTACTGCCAGTAAGTGAAGGGATTTCAGCCTATTTATTCTTTTACTTCTAACACTTAATTTCACATTTCTGTCCTCCTCTACTGCACTTAAGTCAATAAAAAAATATGAGACTTAAACCAACTTGACCATTTGTGAGCTTATGCTTGAGAAGCAAGTTCTTTAAGTCTATTTTGCTGATGTAGAAGATAACTACAAATTAGGTTTTGTGCAACATATGGGTAGCTGAGAAGGTAAGTGGAAAGAGGGCGGAAAAGGATGTGTATCTATTGGCAGAAACAATCAACGCTTTGGATTTAGGCAATTTTTGCTGTCATTCCCTTTTTGCCCCTCACAATTTCATAAAAATAAGTGTCAGCGAACACTTTTCATATCTTCCTATTTTTCATGATTATATACATATACAAAAATCCCAACTTGTCCTTTTATTGTCCAGTATTCCATTCAAGAGTAGTATTTCCAATCTGTTCATTTTTTATTGTTAAATTACTCTTGTTTGCAACTGATGTTTAATTTGAAAGATGTCCTGAAATCTTATACAGTGTTTCAGAGATCAGGGATTTAGAGGATAAAAAACCCCTGAAAACAGCCTTGGCAGAAATTTTTGTCTGTTAACCAGAGCAAATGCAAGATTTGCTACCATTTATTTCATTTTTCAGTCTCAAGCACATGTGATGAGATGCAGACTTATGGTTTTACTTTCAGATCGGTGTCCTGTGAACTTCCACAGGTTTCTGTTGAGGTGTTCCCCTACCCTCACTGAAATTCTGGGTGCACCATCTGATCATCAGGGGAGGGTTTCTGTCGGCCTTTGCTAGAGAGCTGTACCGGGGAGTTTCGGGCTTTTATTTTAACTTATTTTAAGCCTCACATGGCTTAACAATTCCTACCATGTTGCCATTTCATATAATGTGCATGTGTTCTCCACACATGCTGCTTCTCCAGCTATTGATGCAGAAGGCAAAATAGGCAAGGTTTGAGCCACACTACATACCATAGATACTGTGAAGACCGAGATCCCCGACCAAGGTTATTCCAGTGCATCTTGCAGTTTTTAGCTCATTAGGATGGGGTATTTTGTTGTGTTTATCATGTAGTTTTTACTAAGAAGACACTGTGATGTAGTCTTTTCTTTTCCTATCGCTGCTTTCCAAATGGAGCAAGAACAAGCAAAAAGGCAACTGCTGTTGTCTGGGGTCAGAAGGGTTGTGGAAGGGCCTCTTGCTACCAGCAAAGGGCTGAGTATTAGTAGCCCTTTGCAATGACCTAATTTGAAGTGAATTTTCTCTATAGTGTATTAAAAGTGAGGCAATAAAACATTACCCCTCTTTCTTTGAGAGCTAGGAATGAAGGCTGGAAATGTTAGTTTTAATTTTAGCTGAAAAGCTTGTTTTTCATGAGTAAAACTACTGTGTTTTTCCTTTCTGTTTGGTGGGTATTTAGTGCTTTTCTGCTGTCTTTTAAATAAAATGCTGGTTGTGTTTCCTTTAATGTGCTAGAGACCCACATAATTAAGTATTAGAATATTATTTTTAAAACTGTGGAGTTTTTTTTGCCTTCATCATAAAAGGTTATTTGAATCTTCTTTTTTTTTTTTTCCTCCCTCCCCCCCATTCTAGATCATCCCATATGTTGGGACAATACTTGGTGGCCTTGCTCCAGGAGAGCTGATTGTGATACACGGGACTGTTCCTGATGATGCAGACAGGTAGTGGCTACGGTGTCACTTTTTGCAGTGTCACTGTGTGAACAAGTATGTTATGCATAAAATGTTTCTAGGTTTCTACTTATGATGGCACAGAAAGACTTGGTCTAAATCCTTGTGGTGGTGTCAGAGTGAGTGCAGGCTTAAGCGACTAATAAAAGCCTTGTGATGAGAAGTGAAGGATTAACTGATTTTTTGCTTTCTGCTGATCCTCTCTTTTTGCTTTGCCTATGTTTTTTTTTTTTTTTTTCCATGTCATATATATGTCTGCTCGTCTAAAGAGGTTGTCTGAGACTAATGAAATCAATAATGAATGTGTTGCATGAGATAATTAACTTTAACTGGGATAAGGAGGTATGAACTAGTGCATGTGCCCAGTATGGGGGTTCTGTTTCCTGACCTTGCCCAAGGTTCGTGTCGTTATTTTACTGAAGATGATGGGAGGGAAGGTGGTGAACACAGTGAGGAGCTTACATGAAGTGAATGATGACCATTAAATAAACACTTAAATATTTTAATTAATTGCAATAAATGATGGGAGAATGTTTCACAAATGTATACAAGTTGGACAAATATATGTTTGGGTTTTTTCCGTTACCCAACAACACTTATTGTGTTTGCCTGATTTGAGGCTTCACAGTAAAACACAAGTGTATTGAACCTGTAGGTGATTTCTTGACAGACTGAGCTGAGTGTGGTTTGTCTTATTTTTATAATTAGGTTCCAAGTGGATTTACAGTGTGGCAGTAGCATAAAGCCTCGAGCTGATGTGGCATTTCATTTCAACCCCCGCTTCAAAAGGTCTGGCTGTGTTGTTTGCAACACACTAGAGAGGGAAAAATGGGGCTGGGAGGAGATCACTTACGAGATGCCCTTTCAAAAAGGGAAGTCATTTGAGATTGTCATCATGATTTTAAAGGATAAATTCCAGGTGAGTTTGGATTGATTCTTTATCCATAGCCAGTTCTCAGGCCAGTAAGAGAGGTATTTTATATACTTACAATAAATAGTTGGAAGGGAAACCTTGGTTTCTGTGTTACCTAGGTATAGTATAACTACTGTAAGAAAAGTTTACTCTTCTTATACTTCTTTTACTACTACTAAAAGAAAAGTTTAGAAGTTTTGTTGAAGATGTGCTAAGTAAAGCAGGCCTTTAATTTTGTATTGTTTCCCTCTAAGTTGGATGAATAGGCAAGGAACTTCCTGCCCTGTCTAATGGCTACTCCACCCTTCCATTCTTACCTGCAAAGGGCTGACCTTAGGAGAAACCTGTTTTGCAGACTAGTGTAGGACAGTCCTCTTGGAGGAAACATGTGAGATGTATTTGTATTGCTCTGTTAGACTGCAGTAGTAGATTCTATTAGGTTGCGATGCCACATTGGTAAATGATCAGGAGATAGAAACAAAAGGTGTGAAATGCAAATTTTAGTGTAGTCACTCGTAGTAATGGAGAGAGACTGAATCGTGGATGAGCTGAACTTAGGTGCTCTGAAATTTCTAGGACATTGCCTGCTTCTGTACCAAAACAGTGTAAAACAGAGATACGTGCATGTAATTTGATGCGTGGCTGGTGTGATGCATGTTCAATACAATTTTCCTATTTTGTTTCCTATCTTTTTAGGTGACGGTAAATAAGAAGCACTTGCTGCTCTACAACCACAGAATTAGCCTTGAAAGAATAGATACTCTTGGAATATATGGCAAAGTGCAAATCAAAACTATAGATTTTGTTTCTAATGTAAGTTGTACAGACCGTTGACTTATTAGGTTCCTTTTCTCTCTTGCTAAACTAGAGTAGGATTTATGGTGAAAAGGAAGTAAAGAAAAGCAGCTACACAGTCTAACATCAGTAACAAGGCTTTGTTTCCCCACAGTTCGACATGTGAGTCTCATGTGAGGATTTCTGTCTTCCCTTTTTAGTCTTGAGGTTAGGGACAAAAGGGTGACAAAGTTCACACAGCCTACGAAGTTAACAGGACAGATACTGAATTTGGGAATGGATTAGACTTTTCAAATACTGCAGAAGCTCCAAAATGAACTCTCAGTATTCAGTGCTTCTAAGTGACAAGTTCAGCCACAGCTGGAACATAGCCCTGTTTTTCCTAAATGACTGAATTATCGAATGAAGTGATAAATGGGAGTGTATGTTTCTCTGGGGGGGAGGAGAGGAGATGTCCTTTCTTGAAGCATACCTTGTGGCTTGACTTGCACTTGGACCAAGCTGCAGTGACTATAAAGTGCAGGTAGCACTGTAGTTCCTCTCAACTGCCAGAAAGTAAACCAATGGGGAGTTGAACAAGATGTTTTCCCCTATGCAGAAGGAAATATCTTTCTGCTCTGAAAGGGTGAGATTTTTAGAACAGGATCCAGGGAGATACAGCAGGTAAATACATTTTCCCTTTCTTCCTGCCACTCAGTAAGGCAGCCTGTGTACTGCTGTGTAATATTCTGGCTCTCTTCTGCCTCATGCTCACTACATTGTAGATAAAGCAGTCTCTTGCTGCAAAATATCAGGTCTAACTTGGATCAGCACAGTAATAATTGTATTGATGAAAGGTGGAGATTTGAGCCTGAATGAAATGCAGTCTAAACTTTAAAGATAGGTCTACTCACTGATCATTTGCAAAGCCTGTGCACAGGCCCCATCACTTAGCCATGTCGCTTCAAAGCTGATTTTGGAGGACTGATTCTGAGAGGAACTTGGGGGCAAGAAGGTGCTGTGGGTTGGTTTCTGTCACAAGCATGAAACAAAGCAGAGTTACTTGTTACTGTGGTTGCTGATGCTGTATCTTTTGGGGAAGAAAGGAATGGAAAATGGCAATTGTTTCCTTCTGTTGCTTCCAATATACTTCTCTGAGGAGGAAGAGGGAGGCTTGTATTGAAATAAACAAGCTGAAGATACAGTCTGCCAGGGTTAGGCTGGAACTGTTTCTCAACATGGCCTTGTTGCTCATTTGCCCTTCCCATGGGAAGAGATTCAAGGGCTGCTTAGAATCCCAAGGTCCCCTGCATGGACCTGCCTTGCTGTATTCCTGCCTCAGTAGGAAAAGTTCAGTGGGTAACCTCAGATGCTAAGGGGTTAACAGCGCTCTGACTGTTAAGTAAGGATTAAAACTCTAATGAGGTGGTCTTTAGAAATCTCAATTTGTCTTCGGCAGTTGATCTTCAGGACTTTTCTTTGATGTGTAGGGGTTTGGCTCTTTACCGTAGCCCTAGATTTTCATGTTAACGGTTTGCCCTTCAAAGCAGCACAGATCTGTGTACAGTTCTAAACCAACTTTATGTTAAAGTTCTGTGATGTTAGCAATGATATCTAAATATCTCTCTCTCTGCAGTCTTTACAAGGCTCTCAGCCATCATGTCTAGGAGTAACAAAGATAAACACAGAAAATGTACGTATGTTTGTAAAAGATTGAATGAATCTCCCTGTTATCTGATAAGCTCGTTAATGTTGCTTGTTTTCTCTTGTAGGGGGAAATGCCAGATGGTTCACAATTTGTAAGTGTCCTGTGTAGACTTGTGGGAAATGTGAAGAGTAGAAATAATTGAAATAAAAACATCTCTGTTACTCATGAAAACACATGCACAAAACAAGGGAATCGAGAATCAATGGGAGATGATCAGTGATGTTTTGTAGAGAGAATTCCTCCTTTCTGCTGCTAATAGAAGTGAGGCTATTTGTTAAGTCATGTAGAAACCCCAAAAGATAAATGCATCACCCATACCCATAAAGAAAAAAAAATGAGGTATCTGCCGTTTTAAAGGACAAAATCACATTAAAAACTTTTTTCAAATAAGCATACTCGGTTTTCTCTGCTTTAGGGAATACCTGCAAAACAAAAGCATTCTGCAGTCATTCAAAGCTAAATGGCCTTATGTTAATGTGTGTGTATTTTGGATCCTCTCTGGCTACATCCACCTCTTGCTGGCAGATCCGTGCTTACTCCATGTACGCTTCCGGTGGCTGGATGCAAACATCACACCTCAGGGCTGGAACTTGCACCCAGCTCAGCAGGAGCAGAGTCTCTGATCAGAGACTCTCAGATCTCTGACTGATGAGAGCCAGCACTCATCTTTTTGCAAAAAGCTGTACAGGTGGGCAGTGTTCAGACTGGAGTAAGGACCCTGCTCCATCTGAAAAGGAGTTGGGTGCCAGGAATATATACATATAGAATTTGTGGAGAAGGTGAAGTTGCAGTGAGTGCCATGATTCAGTTGCCTTGTCACTTGGCAGTCTGCCTTCTTCAATCTTCTTCTCAAAATCAAATAACATGCAATATTGTCATTTGCACGTGATGGACTTAAATACTTCATCTTTGTTTTTGTTTATCCATTCACTGCTTTTCCCGGATTAAATTGACTTTTAACAGAATGAAAAAAAAAAAAAAGGCACATAAAATACATGTACTATCTGTCATTATGAACTGGTGCCAGGAGGGTAGAATACTTGGTGACCTTACATCTAGAACTTGCTCAACTGTAGACTACACAGCCAGCATGAATTTTTTTTTTTTTGTTTAAAGAATAACTGAAGCTCTCAGAGAGGAGAGGTTGAGATGTCTGTATCTGGATAAATATGTGAGAGAAATTTAAACTAGTGTAGGGAGTTTCATGCTTTTTTTATTTTTTTTTTCCTTCTTCCCTTCCTTCCACCATTAGTGGTGACAGAAGTAGTTGTAAATAATGTTTATTTTGAACCAGGATGGTAGTCTAAAGAAAAAACACAACACATTCTTATGTTTATCTCAGTGTAACTTTTCCACTATAGTATTAGTGTCCCAGAAGGTGTTGTTAGGAATAACTTGAATTTTAAGTGCAGATTCATAAATTTATTCCTGCCATAGTAAAGCTCAGCTTGTATATTGAAAAAAGTAAGCCACAGTCAAAATTTTTACTGGTGGTGTACTTTCAGGGGGTTCCTTACATTGGGAAACTTGATGCTGCACTTTCTCCAGGATGCACAGTTGCTATTAAAGGAGAAGTGAATAAAAACCCAAAGAGGTAAGTGTTGCCGAATTTTTCTGCTATTTAACTGAGCTACTCTTGAGAACGAGTAGGCTTTTCCATTGCATTACTACATCCTTACTCACTTGCAACTTTGCATCTGTAATCATCTGAAACTGTGGTGCAGTTTTCTCAGGACCTTGCAGATACTGGTTTAGAGAGGACTTAAAGAGCAGCTCCGTTGTGAAGGTAAAACCTGAGTGTCTTACCTACTAAATCTGCATCATTCACAAGACTGTGTGTCTGTTAAGGGCTTCCATTGTGCGAGGCATGTGAGCACACACACTCTACAAAGACAGCCTTTATTCTAAAGAGATACAGGAGCAAGGAAACTGGCAGAAGTCGATGGAAAATGAGTGAGTTAGATGAGTTGCTGTTGTGCTCAATGCTGCATGTTACATTTTTGAATACTTCTCGGATGGCTTCCTCGTGGATTGCAGGAGCATGAAGGTGCCTAACTGACAACTGAGTGATGAAAGCTGGCAGGCGAGTATGAGCTATAATTTTGATAGCAAATTAGGAGTTGCAAAGAAGACATCATCCCGACATAATCTAAAGGCCAGGGGAGGGGAGAGGGAAGCAGAGCGCAGCACAGTGGAAATGGAGTGAGGAAATGTCTGTGCTTCAGCATGCCCTTTGCTTGAAGGGTGGTTTTGACTCTGCAGAAACATGCCTAAAAATGAAGCAATTAGTGCAAATGCTGAGAAGCATGCTGTTAATGCTGTGTGTGAGCATTGCACTCCTGCTTCCTCAGAGCACATAACTTCCCTGCAGCTGAGCAGCACTTAGAGTTCATATTAATAATAGAACCCAAGGTCTAGAAATCTTAGCAGTCTGAATGGACTTTAAATTGGACAGGACGATTACTACTTACATAGTATCTTTTGGCTTATTAAAAGCTTATTAGCATATTTCAGAATATACTACTGATACATGTGAAGAGTCTTTTGGGTGTTAGTTAAAGCATTGCAGGCTGTCTGCTCTTTGTGCTTTTAAACTTACAGATTTTTATAGAGTTTCTAAGTTACTCATACCTTTATGACAGCTGGGGAGAAGAAGAAAGGGAAGTGGCCAATTTCCCTTTCAGTCCAGGAATGTACTTTGAGGTAAGCGTAACTGAAACATGGCATCAAACGAGTAATTCTGCCAAAAGCCTTTCACTCAGTTCACGCAACTTCTTTTTCCTGGTGAAAGAGGACTTTGCATCTTGTAAGTGTGGCAGTTGCTGTATTTCTTTTCTGGATTAAGCAATTCTAGGCTTCTCGAAGGAGGGAAATAATCTGACACCTGGAGCTAATTTGGGGTCAGGAACGTTTCTTCTTTAACTGCAGTGAGGTCTTTGCCACATGTTGAATCTGGATGACTCTTCCCCCTCATCACTGTTCTCTAGAGGCCCCCTTTAGAAGCCCTGTGTTGTGGTGGTGTTGAGTATTCATTCAGCCTGGGCAGAGCTGTGCTGCCTACAAAGTAATGCTTTGTATGCCTGGTGTCCCACCAATCTTAAATGTAGACAGAACCCTCAAACTTTCCTTAGAGTCTAAGCAGTTTGTTGGCAAAAAGAATATATCTTTAGGTAAAACAAACCTTCACACTCCACGAGTGAAGTGAAAGGTGGAACAGGTGGAACAGGTAGCAGTGTGTCTTTCCATGAGAATGCTGCTCCCTAGTGCTGCAGGGGAGCAACACTTTGTCCACTTGGCTCAATACCTCCTTGTTGAGACATGAACAAAAAGCTGTAAGTGATCAAGCAGATCTATCAGGATCAGGTCTTTGCTGCTGCCTCCAAAGGTTTCTGTGTGAAGGAGACAAATCCATGTTAACTGGCCTACTTGGTTCTTTGGCTGAATCAACAGCCCTGGCTCCAGAACAGTCCTCGCTATTGGCTAGGAGACTGGTACATAGCATGGACTGCTGCATTGTGTTCGTAAACCCTTGGTATAGTAAAATTTTAAATATCTTCCAGCTTTACAATAAATCTGAAGTCAAGTGACTCAAAGGACATTGCATTGCATCTGAATCCCAGAATGAAAAATAAAGTTTTTGTAAGGAACTCATACCTTTATGACAGCTGGGGAGAAGAAGAAAGGGAATTGGCCAATTTCCCTTTCAGTCCAGGAATGTATTTCGAGGTAAGAGTAACTGAAACATGGCATCAAACTAGTAATTCTGCCAAAAGTATGAGCAGTGGTGCTAAAATGTCATGTCACTAAGGCAGATTTAAATAAAACCGTCATTTCTGTATTTCAGTGTCCTGAGAGTATTTGGGGTTAAATGGGAGCATAAGGAGCAGAGATTTGACTTGGGTTTTATGATAGTTTTCTTTTTAAATAGTTGCAAGAATTCAGCCCGTGCTCAGAACAAATTTTAATTGAATTGAGTTGGACTTAGTGATCCTTATGGGTCCCTTCCAACTTCTAGATATTCTATGATTCTGTGAAATTTATAATATTTAAAATATTTCTTTTGTATAAAACATGCTTCGTAACAGAAGAAGGCCTTGCCCAGCTCTAGGCTAGATCATCAGGTTTTTTCTCGTGTCTTACCTGAGCTTAAAACTTAACTGTTTCTCTTCTCACTTTTCAGCTGATCATTTTCTGCGATGCCCACCAGTTCAAAGTTGCTGTTAATGGTGTTCACACTCTGGAGTACAAGCATCGTTTTAAACAACTTGGAAAGATCAACATAGTGGAGATCACAGGAGATGTTCAATTGTTAGATGTGAGGAGGTGGTAGTTCTTTTCATTCAGTACTAAAAGAATTAAACCTCTTCTATTAAGAGTGCCTCCTTGTCAAGTACAGTCAGGCGCTGACTTGTGCTGAGCCTGCCTTTATCTATCTAGGCTTCTGCGTCTGCTCTCTTGAGTTAGGTGAGTACCAGAACTCCTAACTGTGAGATGAAATCCTCCTCTAGTGCACAGTATCCTGGCAAGCTAAGTTTTGCTCAAATAAATTTCCTGTATTATTGAACCTAGCAATGTGAAAATGGTGCATCATACTGTGTCTAACAAATGCACTCAGTATGTTTAAGTTAAACTACTGCTTGGCATTCCTTGATAGCACACATTCAATATTGTGAAGCAGAAACGAGACTGAAACAGGATCTAAAGATATGGTTGTCCATCTCAGAAGGGACAATGGTAATTCATTTAAAATACAATTATGAAATGTACTCTTCTGCGTCTTAGTTTATATTGGCAACTATAACCTTTTTACTGAGGCTGGATTAAACAAACAGTTGGCACATCAGTTGTAGCAAAAGTCAAGGAGGAGTTTGCTCTTACTGCTTAGTCTGCTGCTGAAGTAGAACCTTCTGTGACAGTCATGGTTAAGTCACCTCCACCTTTTAAGTGGCTTAAATCAAACATACAGCAGCATTTCTAGCTTTTAGTTTTCCAAAGTGAAACAAATGAAAATAATTTAGCTGGTTCCAATTGTGTGAGCTTTTGAAAGCTTGTTTGATCTGAAATGGCTCCTAACTAACCACTTGAGATTGCTCAGGGACCGAACTAGAAGTTTGTGTACTTCATTTTTAAAAAAATGTGTGAACCCATGTACTCCAGGCAGGTTTTCAGCTGAGATGAGACTTGGATACTCATCAGTGGATTAGAGAATCAACCCTTTTTCAGTCTTGTATTGAAATACTATCTCTTTGAAACAGATGTAGTAGATGAAACAGGCCTCTTCAATCAGTTTTCCATATAAAAGACAGTCTTAATTTTTATATTATTTTAAAAAATAAGTTGCTACTGGTTGTCAATACATGCCTGAGGGATGCTCCTATTGATCTCAACAGCTGCTAAGAGTGAAGCAATTTCAAGAATAAGAAGTACCCTAAGAGTCTTTAAGATACACTACCAGATTTAATGTATAATAAGCATAAATAAAAACAATTGTGATCTCTACTTTGCTCCAAACGTAGCTATGATCCCTTGTTGGTCTGTATTTTGTCTTGTTTTGCTTACTGTCTCCAGTATCTCCAAGGTGGCATAGCAGTCCTGACTGGAGGGCCGTTTCCATGCACAGACCAGTTAACCTGAGCAGGACTTGGCTCAGCTATGCTGGTGAGGCTGTCAGAACAGAGTTGTGCTCTGCGTAACCCCTGGCTGCAGGATAAACTTAGCTGGAGGCCGACTGTAGCAGAGGAGGAGGTAGGCAGCTCCCTCTCAGTGATGGCACTTGCACTGGTTGTGTGACCTTGCCTTTATCTCAAAGTTCAGCTGGAAGTTCTCATGCGAACATTCTTTTTGTTTGACAACAGACATGATTAATAGTGGCTTTATTTTAAGAAAATCCTGAATGAGCATGAATGACCACAATATAGGTTCATTATCCCAGAGGCAGGATCAACGTGCCATGCTGCACCCTGCACAGTGACCCGTTCCCACTACCCAATGGGATGTAAGATTATCCTCTTTGTAGTGTTAACTTCATTTTAAACCATACTTTATGGAGTCCGAGTGCCTGAGTCCTGGTGCAAAATAGATGGTGAGATTTTTGGTAAATTCATTAACATAGCAAGCAACTTATTCTAATCTTCAGGTGAATAAAAAGCTGATCAGTAGCAGTTTTTAAAGACTACAAAGCAGCCTTATCTCCTCTTTCAATCCTAGTTTCTTGCAACTTCCTTTTCAGTATCTTCAATGAGTTTACTTTTTACTTCCCTAAAAATGACAGAAAAGCAGATACTCAGGCTTCCCGTATGACAGCCCCTCCCCAGGGACAGCCACTGCACACAGCCCAAGCACAATGGAATTCAGTGAGGGTCACAAGTTGTCACTCTGTTTGTGCCCAGCTATCAGAATTTGCTTATACTTGCTCCAGTTTTCCACTGTTGTGAAACAAGCAATTATAGAAAAGTAGTATGAAAAATCCCCAGATCATCCAGAAATGATAAAGCCAGATTCTTACAATATTTTATTAAAAAGTTAAGATCTTAGCTCTGATAAAAATGAGTATGACAGTTTGCCTGTAATACTCCACGTGCGAGGCTAACATGATTCAGACAAAATTTGAAAACAAAGGGGATCCACTTAGAAGTAGCTTTGGAGTGGTTCTCCCAAAATGACTTCTAGTTGGTGAATTGTCTTCTGACACTGCTGTTCAACTTCTTCACATTCATCTAGAAAAAGAAATAAAACAGGAATTAAGTAGAATACTGACTGCAAAGCTACCCTCTCAAGGCTTCATCATTTGTCAAGGCTGGAACTGTCTTCAAACACCAGGTATGAAATAATTCAAAAATATTTTGGCACTGACTCAGGACTTAAGCAAATTATTTCTACTGTAACAGTGATTTAAATGATGCAACTGAGGAGATGTGCACAAGCTGTGACACTGAAGAAACTACTGTAATTTAATGAACTTTAGGAGTGTGGTAGATAAAATCCATTTCAGTTTGCATCCTGCACAGTTTAAGCTACTGTATACCAATTCATAAGGTTTATAGCAATTACAACAACCATCCTGTCTGAGCCTTTGAAATAAGTGGCCCTTATTTTTTGGATATAGGCCAGTTCTCTGCCTTCACTAATGCCCCTTTAGAACATTACCTTCCATAAGCTCAGCTAAAAACGGAATAGATTCTGGTAGCAGGACCAGGTAGTTCTCCTTCAGTTTTTGTGCAACTTCTACCAAAGCAAGCAGAGCAGCAAATCTGACCTAAAACAAAACAATAATTTTTGTAAGGAAACAAACATTACAGTACAGTTCCCTGTTTTTCCTCCTCACACCTTCTTTCCGTTAAAATTTGTGAAGTAGCTTTCCCTACTGAAGGGAACTATTTTTAAGCTAATTTATCTTAACCCAGATGTTGAGGTTTAATGCGTTTGTGCCTGGGATTGCCATGTCCCAGGTGCAGGACCCTGCACTTGGCTTGGTTAAACTTTATGCCATTTGCACGAGCCCACCTCTCATGATTGCTTACAGTAAGAGCGGGCAGCCATGTTGTATTCATTTCTCTAGAACTTGGGAGTAGCATAGCACAATATCAGTATTTGAATTTAGCAACAAATTGGTTAATCCACTTCTGGTTTTTGGGGCACTGTTCCTGTTTTCTAACGCAACAAAGAAAACCAAATTCTGACTCTTCCCAACCTTAGCAGAAGTGTGCCTCATTTTCAATAGGATTTGGTAGTTCAGTGGTTTCCAGAGAGAATCGTCTGCCATTGCCACTGAAAACTGAGCTATGCAGGGTATCAGGTGTGTTGTCACTCTTTCCTGAAACTTCTCATCGCCTCCAAGCATATTTTCTAGCTGTGGAAATAAAAAGCTTGTCAAACAGATCCAGGCTCAGATAAACCCATCCAAAAAGCACTTCCAGCTTTGGCTTTCAGGGACTCAAGAGTTACGCTAAAGAGCATCAGCGGGAGTGCAGTGGGTCTGCAAGAGCTCAACAACATGTATGAACCTTAGAGAATGAAGACATTTAGAAAGAAAAAGATGAGTAATTGAGAGCCTCAGGCAAAGTAGTTAAACTGTAGCTCAAAGACAATGAATTAATTCCTCTCTTTTTGTTAAGGAAGAAGATTGAAGCTTTGAGGCATGATAGTTTAAATAATAATAACAAACAACAATCAAGTGGGGGCAGAGGAGGAAGGGGAAGTCAGCTTCGAATTTTTGTGTGTTTGTCAATACCTGATCAACCAGAGGCATCATCAAGGTTTCAGCTCTTTCCTTACTCAGGAACTTCTGGGTGTCAAACAGGAAGAGCTTGTGCAGACAGTCCACGGTGAACTGCAACAGTAGACAGCTTTTTTCTGTGCTGTTCTCAGAGTCAAAGAAAGCTTCATCTGCATACCAATCAAGAAAAAGAAAAAAAATCATCAAAAAAAGAGAAAATACAAGACTTCCTCACCAGATAGAAACATTGTTAGTTTGTGAATATAGCTAAAGGATGTACTACATAGCAATTATGTACTCATCGCTCAGAACAATGAAGTGGATGCAATGTTATCTGGCTTTTTAGCTATGCCCTAGCAGGTCTGTCACTGCCATTCAATCAGCTGGGGATAAAAGAGAACAGCCACAGGCTAGAGGAACAGTGCTTGGCCATGCCTGTGGATATGGATAATTTTTTTCAGGCCACTACAAATGGGATGGGCAAATAGTTTCCCATACAAAAAAGTAATACCTATTTTTGCCAAGAAAACAGGAGTCTGAATATACCAGGCAGCACATAGAAGTCAGTGGGGGGGGGGGGGGGGGGGGGAAGAAAAGAAAAAAAACCCAAACAGAAACAAGACACTCTCTTTCCACACAATTTCATTCTCATGGAACTCACTGGGACTAACACTGAAAATTTTCATGTAGTCTCAACTTTGTACTGGCAGCCCAGAGCCCATGGATGAAAAATGTCCTTTGGGTCCACCAAAGAAAGAAAGAAAGGAGAGGTATGTGCTGTGAAGTAAATCCTGTAAGACTCAACTTTCAGCAATTATAATTAACCTCTTTCAGCAATTAGAGTTAGCCTGCCAGTGCCTCTCTGCAGTTAGTAACTGAAAACTTACCGGTTTTAGAAATGTTGACCTGGTTCAGTGTCTCAGCAAATGGCTTCACTAAATGACCAGCAAATAGGGTGAAGAGACCCTTGAGCTTGTCTGCAATGCAATCTGCTATTCGGTGGAACGTCAGCAGTCTGTCTTTTAGGGTCGACTCTGTTTTGGACCAATCAAAGAGCTGCAAGTGAAAGGCAGATTAGCTCTTTCCTATGTCTGTGCACCAGAAAACACAAATACGCTGATGCAAATGGATTACATTTAAACTTTTTACCTTGAAGAAGAGGGGTCTGAAAGAAGCTTCAGAAAGTTTCATAACCATACTTATTAGACAATCAATAATGTAAGCCTCTGTCTTACCAACTTCCTCTAAATCATCCTAGAAAAATTAGAAAACAGAATTTCAAGTTTGAAATGTAAAAACTTGAGGTTTCAAAGCACATTTTAATTTTGTCTGTTTCAGACTAAATACCTAACCATAATGTTTTCTATCCCAAGAACAGAATATTCCATACCCAGAATTTCAGAGCACACATGTAATGGGAAGCTACTAATATTTTCAAAACAACTGATAGAATTAACATGTAGAGGTTGAGCTGCTGTTCACCCCCCTAAACAAGGCACCTCGGCGTGCTCTGTCCGGAAGTCCAGGGCTCTCATGAAAAATGCTGTCAGCTCAGACTGATGGGAGGTCAGGTGCTCCTTCTCCATGCAAATAATGTGCTCCTTCAAGATGTTCATAAGGGGACCCAGGCAGTTCTGCCAAAATGAAAGCAAAGCAACGTGCAGGCAGCTGTGATACTGACAGTAACTGAGAAACATAACAAGGATTTTTGCACTTCACACATTTACTCATTAACATTAAAATAAATAAACTTTGTTCTGTACTACTTGACAGGATAAGAGGAAATGGGCACAAACTTGAACAAAAAAAGTTCCATCTAAACATGAGGAAGAACTTCTTTACTTTGAGGGTGGCAGAGCACTGGAACAGGCTGCCCAGGGAGATGCTCAAGTCTCCTTCTCTGGAGACATTCAAAACCTGCCTGGATATGTTCCTGTGCAACCTGCTCTGGGTGGACCTGCTCTGGCAGGAGGATTGGACTAGATGATCTGCAGAGGTCCCTTCCAACCCCATATCATTCTGTGATTCTTGGGGACTTAAGTTAGTAGCATTCCTGAAAAGAGTTTGGTCTCTCCAATTGTGGAGACACCGGCTAAGCCTGGAAGGTTTTGCATCTATGAGAAGGGAGCAAAGCCCAGATGAAAATTATGACTCAACTTGTGTTCCTAGCAGATAAATCAAAGCCTTTATAATTGGGATGATCTCTCAAGCATTCATCATCTAAGATGCTAAGGACATTACAGCGGTGCATTTCGCCCAGGTCTAACTTTCCTGACTCACCACTGCTCACTCACTACAAAATAAAACATAATAAAAAGACTATGCTAGGCTTGGCAGGGATGGGGTTAATTTTCTTCACAGCAATTCATAGGGTGCTGTGTTTTAGATTTGTGACCCAAACAACGCTGTTAACATCCTGGTGTTCCAGCTATTGCTTAACACTGGTTGCATAATGTGACAGCGTGCTTTGTTTTCACTCTGCTGCCCCAGTGAGCAAACTGGTGGTGGGCAAGAGGCTGGGAGGGAACACAGCTGGGACAGTTAAACCAAATTTTACATGTGTTTCTTCACTCCCACCCCTTCTTTCTTTTTAATTGCAGTGCAAAAGAATGAATAAACCTCCTTACCTTCCGGGTATTTGCCACTTCACTGTAGCACTTGGTAACTGCAGGCAAGAGTATTCGGGGAGCAAGCCTTGTAGCAAGAATAGTTTTCAATGATGTTACACGTAAACTTATTTGGGAAGAAGGACCAAACTCAACCACAATCTTTTCCAAGCGGACAACCTAGCAGGAAATCCAACAACAGTTAGGCATACTTAAGAGAACTTCGTGGAGGAGTTTATATTAGAATATTTTTTACAGAGCTTTGCTGTCTTCAGAAGACAAACACTGAAAAAATGTGCGTGTTAGCAGCAGGGGGTGAAAATTACCCTGTTTAGGGTAGATACACATTTGATGAGATCATGGATAGAACAGAATGGTTCTGCAGTAGTCATCTCCCTTTCCAAAGACACAAACCTACAACCTATCAGAGGGAGGAGTAAAAGTCGCTCTTATATATTTGAAATCTTAGTTATCTGCATAAGAAGGTGAGTAGCAGAGGAATTTGTTACGACCTTCCCCGTAGTTGGCACACACTCCTACTTCAGTTTCAGACAGAAAAAAATAATCTCTGTAGCTTCTTCTAGGAACTGGGCAGATCCTGTCCCCCCCCCTTTACCTATCTGTAGGAGTGAGATGGCTCACCTGCAGCAGGCAATCCAGAAGATAAGGACTGAGGAAATGTGGCAGTGTTTCTGCAACCTTCAGCAAAGCAGTGATGGCGCTCAGCAAGTAAATCTCATTGGAGACCAGCTCCTTCTTATTTTTTAAAGTCTTCAACAGTGCTGGCATCAGCCTATTTATAAACAAACATAAACAGCAAAGGTGAAACCAGTGAAAATGCAGGCACATTTCCAATCACATAAATGCATCTGTTAAGCCTGAAGGGACAATTTTCACATGAATTTTTACATGTATATTTGAAAAAACTATTTTAGGCTCTTTGCCTGTATTTCTAATGAGTTAGGTTCAGAATCACAGAATGATTGAATGGTTTGGGTCAGAAGGGATATTTAAAGATCATCTAGTCCAACCCCCTCCCATAGGTAGGGACATCTTTGCCTAGATAAGGTTGCTCAAAGCTCCGCCTCTACTTTTAATTTAAATGTTTTTAATTAGATAAAACAGTCTTAAAAGCAACAAGTCAGATGCTTGAATTCTTGAACAGGGAAAACAAAATAATGTAACACACAGGGTTTCCAACTGTGCTGGTTCTCGTGTTTTTAAATGCAATCTGTTCTACAGTAAAAATATAGAATATGGTCTGGCTTTTCTAAAGCCATAAATATGGCCACTCTGCCCACAGTAGCAGACTCCATAAGGAATTCTACCGATGATAGAACACTCTTACAATTTCCCCACTATCTTCTTAGTTCTACAACCAGGGAGCACTATGAATACCTTTACTCTTATGCACGCAAATCACACACATGGCAGACTGCCATGTGGCCTTCATCAGCATTCCTTCAGCAAAATGTTTTAGTCTAATTCCTGCTGCAGTTGGTTCTGTTAAAAAAGGATGCAACGATACCTTGGAAGCTGAGGTATTGCTTGGGCTTTCAGCGTGCAGGTGACCTCAGCTATACACAACAAAGCACTTCCCAACACATTCTTCTCCTCCTTCTCGGAAGAAATTAGATCAATGGCAGTTTTCAGAACAGGTACAAATGGCAACGGATTTTCTGTGCCAAAACCTTTGCAGAGTAGCTTGAGGCTGAACAAAGCAGTCTGTCTGTTGATGGCTTGCTCCTCCTCCTCCTCCTTTCTTTTACACTGCACAATAGCAGTGAGCTCAGGAACTAGCTCCAAAAGCTGCAGGATCTAAGAGGACAAGAGAAAACACACATTAGAACTCAAGAACCTGCAAGGTTCTAAGGACAGGCAGCCTCTCACTACTCAAGTGCTGTCTGCCAGACTTGATGTCTTTACATAGAACAAACCGCTCCTACATCAATCTCTCTCTGGGTACTTCTCCTAAAGGAACCAAGTTTAACCACTGTGCTTTGCCTCACCTGGCTCTTCTGCCACTTTGTGCGTTGCTGCACCTTATTATTCAAAAGTTCCATTGCCTTACGTCTTACAGATGGGAGCTGATTCGTCATTAGTCCCCTAATTACAGGGATAAAGGTTTCTGTTGGCAATAAGGCATTGACCTACAAGAAAACACAAAACAATACCATAAACACTCTTCCATGCACTGTGATGTAGTAGCCTTCAAATAAGACAGGCAAACTTTCTTCAGCTTCCCACGTGGGTTTCAGGATCAGAGAAGAGAGGACAGGCCAGCAATGCTGTACCTGAGGCAAGCAAAAGAACAAAGCAGGTACCATTTCCAGATTTCCAGTACTTAATGTATGTTCACTGGCTGCTCACCAGCCATTATCTCCTTAGCAATTCCTCGTGTCCAAGCAGGTGAGCTACCATTTCTTACCCTGAAATACTCCTGGTAGCGCCCTATGCATGAACATCATGAGAGCTGGAATATGCTTCACAGACAAAAAAAAAATCAAACCACCCAAGCTGTTAAGAGAAGTGTGATCTCTTCACGTGCAATGAGAGAGTGACTCCCGTTCTACAAATACACTTCTGATCAAAAAGAAAAGCATAAGGATTTTTTTCTTCCATTTAAATTCCATGTAGAAATACACAACAGTTCCATTAGCATTATTTAAATCCTTTATGAGTTAACAGTGAGAAATGCTGCCAAAAGCATCAGAGAGATAGTGAAATGACTGCTTCCAGCCAGTAGCACACTGATTAGAGGAAATAAGCATTCCTGACTTTTTTTCCTGTTTGTTCTAAGCTGTTTGCTGTGTTTATTAAAGTTGTTAGATAAATTTAAAAAATGATGCACCAGGTTGCAGACCATCCAATAAAGATTATTATTTGTCCAACAAGAAATCCTACCAAAGTTATACTCATATGAATAAGCAAAAGCAGAAACTTCCCACTGCTAACATTAGGGCTAATGAGACATACTTTATCTAGCATATCATAGGACTTGTTAAGCAGAACCCTCCAAAATTTGGCTGTTGGCTTGTCCACGTTTCCTTCCACTGAAGATGCCACAGTGTTTATATAGTGAAGAACTTCTTCTAAAAGCCTAGATGGAAAGGAAACATATTTTAGTAAGTAACCAAAGAAGTTGACTTTATTACTGGAGAGCACAAAATTTCACAGAACAGCAACAATAAAAGAAATCTAAACACCTAATGGAGAGACTAGCAGATAACACCAACTAGCAGATTAACAAAAAGCTATGGCAATAAAGACAATCATGTCTCAGACATTATAGTCTGCTTCATATGGTCAAATTAGTATCTGCATACAACAGTAGTTCTACTTAGGAACTCTACTTTAAAACAAAAATACTCTGGGGAAGATACAGATGTTTAAGAATGAACATTTAATGAACACAGCATTTAAAATAAATCCTACACCCTTCTTCACTTAGAACAAACATTAAAGTTAAGCCTCCACAAAAGAAACCCTCAATTTTGCATCACTGGTTGTTGCAGCCCAATGACTACAACTGTGATCTGTGATTACTGGTCATTTTCTAAGACCAGTATAGGGACACCTGTGAATAACGATTTTTTTTTTTTCCTTATGAATGAAGTGATATGTTTTGCTAAAAATATGGAATTCTTTTAGAGACTCCATCATCAATAGCTTAATAGTTATAGCCAAGTATGTAAAGAAGCACTACCAGAAACACAGAAAGAGCAGATACTGGGTATAGCAACCTTTCAAAAATTTCAGAAACTCCACATCATACTAAAAATCCACGAGAAACCAAAACAAATAACTTGCATATAATAAATACTGCTTTTGTATTTTCCCCAAGAGTACATTAAAAGTACTCTTGGGGAAAAATACTGTAATAGGAATACACTTAAAAATACTCCCAGGTTGCAGTAAAAGCTAGAAAGAGAAGAAATGGAGAAGATTTAAAGTGTACCTCTGTTCCAACTTCTGTAGCTCTTCTGTTTCTTCACATTCAACTATCTGGTTTAAAAAGGAAGAATGAAAATGCTAAGTTCTCTCATTAAGTTAATATCCCAGCATGGCCAAATTTTTGTGTTCTGAATCAAATGTCCATTGACATAGTAATTATGAGTTCCACACATTTGCATTTAAGTCATCATTGTAGAAGAAAATCTGAGAATCTTGAGCAATGCAGTCACAGTTGTAAATACAGTTCAAGCTGGTGGATATTCAGGTGAAAAACTGGGAACTACTTCCAGCTAGTCCAACTACAGCTGCAACCTAAAACTTGTAACATTTATTTTGTCTTTTCAGAGTTAACAGTATGAATCCCACACCAAACTTGGGATATAGACTGTAAGTGAAATCCCAGACTCCATAATGCCAGCCAGTGGGAATCCACTGGGACTAGAATTTCACTTTGTTACCTATTCATCAATCACACAAATGGAGTCTATCTGGAAAAGCCTTATTAAAAAATAATTAACATTATTGAGAGATTTCAAAACTGTGTGAATAGAGGTGTCACCAATATAGACTGGGCAGTGTATTCTTTCATCCCCTTGGAATATAAAGCCATATTAAAAAGCAAATTAAACCTCAGCTATTACGGTATGGCACAATGTGATTAGTTTAAAAGCAATCTGCCATTATTACCTTTTTCACAAAACTCTGAGATGATAAAAGTTGTGACATGAAGGAGACTGACAAGAATTTGAAATGCCGAAGTTGTTTGTCTGAGTGAGACTCCACATTAAAGAGCTGCCCGTCCTGATTTTTCAGCTTTGTCTTGCATATTCTGGATGTTTTTGGTCCAGAATCATCTGTTGAAAACATTCACATAACAAATTTGCAGCCAAGAAAAAAAGACATTTGATTCCTGATTACAGAAACAAAGTAAAAGTACAGTCAGATGCCTATCAAGGATAGTCATTCTGCAGTATCCAAGATCATGTCAAAGTTCCAAAGGGCTGCTCTGAAACACCACAGGAGATATTTTTTCATTTCAACCTGAAAAGAACTAGTGGTATTTCACTGCCATTCCATCTGATCATTTTTATGTGAAGAAACTTCTTTTTTCTTAGTGCTAAATCTATGATACACTGGCTACAGACATGGGACTTCTGAGGCAGGACCACGGTGTGTCATGTATTTGGTTGCTCCAAACAGGGCAAATCTTAACTAAAAAAGAGACAAACAACCCTCACCCACCTTCCCAATGCTCTTTGAAATAACAGACTGTAAAAGTATTAAAACATATTGTTTAATTATTGCTCCATTATAGTAAAAAGAAATTAAACCTTAAAAAAACCCCAGAAATAACTAGTAGTCCCTGTGATCTTGCCTGCTATGAATGATAGCTTTTTATTTCAACTAAAATGAGGACTAATGATTCTAAGTGCTCAAATCAAACTATAATTAAAAGACTTTTAAAAAAGTAATCTTATATCTTAGCCATTTCACCGAAAAAAAGAAAAAAAAAATCATTAGACTAATTCTGTACCCCTTAGTCTTCCTCTGTCTAGAGGAGTAACAGAATGACAGATTAGTTTGGGTTGGAAGGGACCGTTAAAGGTCATCTAGTCCAACCCCCTTTCAAGGAGCAGGGACATCTTCAACTAGATCAGGTTGCTCAGAGCCCCGGACAACCTCAACTTGAGTATTTCCAGGGATGGAGCTTCTACCACCTCTGTGGGCAACCTGGTCCAGTGTTTCACCACCCTCATCATAAAAAACTTCTTCCTTAGATCTAGTCTAAATCTACCCTCTTTTAGGTTAAGACCATTACCCCTCGTCTTTTGTGACAGGAAAGTTTACACGTGTTTGCTGGCTCTGCTTAATGCTTACCTTCTTTGTTCTCTGGCAGCTCTGTCAAGTACTGGATTATTTTCATCATGCTCTGGAACTGAGATTGTACATTAAATTCGCAACAAATGGAAATCCAAAATTCAGTGTCTGCTTCCAGAACAGCATCCTGTTGATAGTTTAGAAATAAATAAAAAAAAAGTCAATAATTAAAAAAACCTACTACTATTAATGATAAAAAGACTCAAAAACTCCTCAGTGAGTTTATGAAAATGCCATAGTAAACTGAATACATCCAGGATTAGCACCAAGGGTAAGAGCAGCAAGCTCTTGGAAAGCAGTTTCAGAGGGTGTAAAAGAGATTAAACTGTTACAGCAAAGAACATCATTGATGTTCTTTTAATAATTCTTTTAGTTTTCTGCATAAACTATGCTTTCATCTAATCTGAGGGCCTGCCTACACAAAAACATAATAGAGTTTATCTTGGTCTGCACAGGAAGACCAGCATCATATTTCACAAACACACTTAAAGAAAAATAAAACTTAAAAAATATTGAAGCACTTCAAAATTAGATTAGCAGCGCTTCAGATCAAGGATTGCTGTACAACATGATCTCATTTATTGTTCAGACTGCAGGACAAAACAATATTGTACCCACAATAGAAATCATCATTGAGATCACCACCAGGTTCTGCTGTAGCAGACCTTAGGGCCACCATAACTTTCACCATAACTTAGGGCCTTGTCTTGTACCTTCTTAAAGGCGCCATAAACAAAAAGAAAAAGATCAGTCTCCTGAGGAAAAAGGTGACCCCGCTGGTCTTCTAACCTTGTCTGTGCTTGATGTCGCAGTCACAGTCTTGGTCACATACTGCTCAAAGAGCAGCACCAGGAGAACCCAGAGGAACTTCTCTCCTCCCACCGTAGTGATCAGCTGGGCCAGGATTGGCAGGCGTCGGTGCTCGGGCACATGGGGCAAGGCGTCCACAAAGACACGAACAATCTTTATCACCACCTCTTCCACACCTCCCGAGGACTCTGACAAATCACTGTCTTCAGCCTATGCACAAACAGGCACAGCAGATCAAACAGATTGTCACAGGGGGGTACCAGTCCTTTCTTCTGAATTCAGAAAATTAAAGAAAGCACTACATGCCTGATAGCAGCATAATCTCAAGGAAAATATAAAGACTCCAAAATAAACACAATTCTTTTTCAGTGTTTAAGCAAGATATAAAATTAAAAATAAATATAAAAAAAATAAATAACAAACCCCAAAGTTAGTTGGGGTTCAGCTGAAACAAGCAGGACATTTGCAAGGGAAAGCAATGCCACGTCCTTCTGAAAACTTTACCCATAAACCTGGTATTGAGGGTCTTAGATTCAAGGGCCTAGCAAAAACGATACAAGTAGGCTACGTGATCTCAGGTAATTAACATTAGGCTCTCCTCACATGTAATAATCACGTGTGCCACAAATAATTCGTCACAGAAACTTGTGATGGCTGCTATGAAAAGTTATGTAAAAAAAAAATAATTAAAAAAATACTTTGCAACTTGATTTCTCTAACAGAGATCTGCAAGAGGATGCAGAATGAGTACATATCATTAAAAAATACACCAGGAAATGCCCAGCCCATTGTTGGAAGAACAATTTTTTTTTCACAATTCATTTTTATGTAAGAAATTTATATGACATTTTTCATGTTTGAATCTAGAATTTAGTACGTACAAGTGAAATCTGACTGAAGAAAAATTTCCCCTTTGAAAAACAATTATGTATTTTTGTTTTGGTTTATAACCAGTAGTGGAAGACATCCAGACAAAACCAAGAAAACCCACACAAACACTAGCTGGAAAAATAAAACCCTCTCTCACATATTGTACCCTTCCACTTTCTTCAAACCATGTCTACTACTGATACCACCATGACATATTATTACAGGACTAATAACTTTCTTCTTATTTGCAGTGCTTCCTCTTCTGAGCTTCCCTGCTATTTTTATGACGAAGAACTTAAAGTATGTTTCAGGTGCTCTTTAGGTGAAGCTGTGGTAAACCATTTTTAAAGTGTAGGAGCTTTTAAGGTTAAAAAGAAGAAACAGTGTGATGAACTCAGAGGTGGTCAGATGAGGAGCAGTCTGTTAATACAGTTGTTATATATAATTTAATATCTATCTAGAAATAACCCTAGGATAGCCTACTACTTATTCTAGCACTGATATTCTAAACAATTTACTCAATTAATTATCTTATTGTTTACTTTTTTCTACTCCTTTCCATTACGTAGACAAATTTACCTGTATAAGAGCTGGAATAACCATCTGCACTGTCTTATTAATTACTTGGAACGTGTAAGTATCATCCAGACACAAGACATTTGCTCCCATGAATGTGAAAATGGGCATAATGTTGTGGAGAACTTTATCCTAGAAAAGAAGACGATGAGATTAGTTTGCTTTTTGAACTGTGTTGGTTATATTATACCTCAAGGCATTTCTCCTTCCCACAAACACCTCTAGATTCGTACAAATGAAAATAAGAATCACCAGTATCTAGCAAAATCTCCGCTATTTTTAAATGCACAGTGTCCCTTAAAGCTCCTTACTATGCGATTGTTGGAGAAACCAAGACACCCTTCTAAGCAAGTAATTACAGAGTGGCAATTAAGAGTTGTGTCTGATGAAACACCTTGTACTCTTCAGCTCAGTGCCGTGGCAGAACGACCAGCAACGTCGGTTACGGGGAGATTTCCAGAAGCACCATTATGAGTGTGGCACAAAGATGATGATAGCCACGTTCAGTACCTTGCCCACCCGCCCTTTTTATGTTTGTAAAACATCGGCAGTCTTAAAATAGAAAGCTATCACAGTCATTTGGCTTTTTTGGGGGGTGAGACTGTAATCCCATTAATTAATTTTGAGAGGGCTGGTTAACTCTTGTCACCTAGCTCAAGAGTTATGTTTCCTAGATTTTGCCAGAGCTTAGAACAAGAAATTAGGGGTACACTTCTCATTTAGTTTTAGTGAGCTGAAGGAGTGTTTTAGATTTAAAAATAGACATGAGACTCGTGCAAAGTATTTCCTTGTGTTCAGACTTTGAAAATCTTCTAAGAGCCCATATGAATGTAGAATAAAAGCCCAGATCTATAGCAAGTGGTGGCAACAATAAAAAAGCCAAACTCTCTACAAGTTTGTAAAAAAAACATTCCAGTTTTGTCTTTTGGGGAAAAGAGCATCTTTCCAAACGTGTGGAGAAAATAAAGATCAAGCTGCAAACTGAGTTTGATACATCTGGATATATTTTGCTGCTTTTGTAGTTTTAAAGCAAAAGAACCTTACTCAGGAGAGTGAGCACACAGTCAAATTTCAATCCATAGAATAAAAGACATGTTTCTCGGCCAATTAAAATCAGACCAAGTTGGTTCTGGCATCAACTACAACTATATTTCTCGAGTGCTGCACAAGACAAGAATACATGTACTACTGGACTGGATGTCTTCTCTCAGGGGGAATGAAGAAACAGTGAACCAGGACTTTGACCCCAGTGGGAAGGTGAAGCAGGGCTGTTGTTGGAAAGCTTCTTCCATTTCTAAAGGGTTTCATTGTGAGCCACCAATGCCTTGTGGCATCAAGGCAGAGGTTTATTTTCAAGTAAAATGGAACAGAAAGCCCTAAAAAAGCAGGGAACCTGTAAATTCTGTCTCTTGCTCCTTCCAGAAAATTTCTCCCCATAGACAGCTCTATACCTTCCTCACTCTACCCAATATTTGGAATCTGAAAAGAGCTAACACATAAATTTCAGGTCCTACTTACAGGGAACATGGCAGCAACGGCACCGAGGAGCAGCAGCGCGTGGTGATGTGTCTGGGGCATTTTAGATATCCTGATGCACTGAACTATCACTTCCACATTGAATTTTTCTTTGTCAAGGCTATCTGCAAGTAAAAAATATTCACTGATTAACACTGTAATAGCCACTGATGTGGGAATAAAAACAGTACACTCGAGCATTGTTTTCAATGTATAGACCATACCCAAGCAATCTACAAAAAAATTATTAAGGTGGCAAACTTGTATCCCTGATACAGAAGTCTATTTTTCCTTAACAATACAGTGCAGCCTCAGAGAAGAAAAAAGTTGGAGGCTATTGCTTTAATGCTGTGCTGGTGAGAGAACTACCAAGAACTTGGCAATTTTTTGCCAGAAATATTGGCAGAAATTTGCCAGAAATACTGGCAATTTTTACCTGCTGGGATCTTGCTACCATGCGAAGACAATTTCTGACAGATGTTTAGCAGGCAGCTGAGGATTAACTGCTTTGTATATTCCATATTTTCTTCTTCTGATGCCATAGGTTCCAGACAACTATACATGCAAGAAAAAATTTACGAATTGAAAAAGGAGACAGAAAAAAAATAAGTGACCAAGATGCATATTAAGATACAAATAAGAAACTGCAATCTTCATTCTACCCAACTTCTAAATTGAAGCTTCTAAAAAAGCGTTTGCCAAAATGTCTCTTCTTTTTTGTTTTCAAATGCATCAACTGGTCTTATAAAAGATATTTATGGCTGTTAGTCTATATAAAGGCAAGTCATAAGGAAAAAAAACAAATACCCAATCTATACGTAAACTTTCCTAAGTGCCTGGAGACAGGGCTGGCAGGAAAAGCGACAGTTTTCTTAGGTTGCATAGGATGAAGGCTGTTCCACGATGTTTTGGGAGGAATTTTAAAGCTTAGAGTATTATTACAAGAGCTCTGCAGAAGACACGAGTCCTGTCAATTGTGCCAATTTAAACACAGATGTCATCCTTCTTAGGAATCCCAAGGCCTCTACAGGAGAAACAAAATCTTCACCTAAGAAGCTACGCATCAGGTAAAAATCTTTAAAAGCCCTTCACATTGTTCTTAGGGCAAAAAAAGCTGTAACAACTTCCCATTCCCCTCACCCTAAGCTACAAAACATGCTGCAGAAGAGAATGCACAAGGACTCGTGTGTTACGGAGGCACCGTTACCGGCTCAGCAGGTTAAAAAGCGTGGGCACCAAGGCCTGCGGGCGTCTAAGTTTCTTCTTATGCTGCAGTAACTCCAGAATAAGCATAACCCTCTGCCAGCTGAAATGGCTTGTTTCTGGTGCCGATTCTGCATCTTGAGGCTTCCTAAAAAGATAAGACAAACAATCAGGATACACATCCGCAAAGGAAAATAGTACAGTGTTTCATCTGCAAAGACAACAGTACAGTATTTTGGAGGAAAAACACACACTTAAGAAAGACAGGCTTTCTTTCACATAGAAATATCCTTTACTGTTTCTCCTGAGAGGTGATGACGTGTGGGGTTGAGATTGAAGCAGCAGCATATTTTAAACAATCAACAGAAAATCCAGACCAAACTTGAAAAAGACAAACAAGTATAGCATGCCTTCTGTGTATACAAAAATTCTACACAATAAAACAGATTTCTGTGGCGAAAAAAAAAAAAAAAGTATTACCAAATAACTGTCCAAAATGCTGATGTGCTTGGAACTCCCAGCTGTCTAACCACTGACTGACTACACAGGCAGTGGGGGGGGTGTGCAAACCTGTGTTTGTAAACCCTGGCTGACACAGTTTACAGATGGATCAATCTAATGGGTGATGATTGTTAAATAAGGTCAACAGAAGGAAAATAAGGACAGCTATTTTAAGTCAAACCAAGAAAATCAACTCAATGTCCTGTTTCAACAATAGCTGACATCATGCTTAAAGAAGTACATAAGTAAAGTGGGAAAAACAGCTCCTTCCTCATAAGAACAGAGAGAACAAACAAGATTAAGAGCTCTAAAAATTAGTGATTAGCATTTTAACTGAAAGAAAATACTGCTTTTCAGTCAACTAACAGGAACATTTTGATGAGCATCTGTTGGCTTCAGCCATTTGTGTGTCATTTGTCCACATCTTTTTATTACTAAGTTTAATACCCACAAAAATAAATCTTGTTCAACCAGGTCAAGCAAATGTCAACATTAAAACTACCGGAGTTATTTTTTTTTTTTAATTTTGACTATCATTCCGTCAGCTCTCTAAGAGTAACATGAGCTGGTATTCTCTTGCCAAAAGTATCTGAATTATTCCTCCTGTGCAGAGGAAAAGAAGAAACAGATGTTTATGTTTTCAATACAAACTATGTAATGTAGTAAAACAAGGGGCATTTTTTTAACTGTACAGATAATATTTTTGGGTTTTTAACTAGTTTACCTCTGTTGCTGCATTTTCTGCCTTCTAGTTTGCTGAACAGTGCCCAGACCTTTGGTTTTCTCAGGAGGCTCCAGTTCTCTGACAATCTGCTCAGCACACACTGTAATCTGAAACAAAGAACAATAAGGCAAGTACTAATGAACAACGTGTCATATAGCATATCTATACCCATCCTTTTTTTAAAAACACATCCCTTTCATGCACATAATCCACATATTCAAGTCAGATTACAAAAAATGAAAATCAGTGCAGCAGAAAGAAGTGACATCTGCTCAATTCATTTACATAGTATAGTAAATGATTGGTGCATGGCTTTTAAAGAAATACCTTCTAAAAGCAGTCATTTAATAAGCTTTTCATGCCATTAATACAATTGTATTATGTGACAAATAGTTTCTCATTCCTTTCACACTATGAATGATATAAACGAGTGTTACTGATTGAAGCAACACGGAACCACTGCAACAGGTTTGAACACACTTCTGCGTTCTGGAGTTTGCCACTTACCCCTTTAAACACACTGCTAATTGTCTGGGCACAAAGTGGGTTCTTACAGTTTAACAGTAAGTCAAACAATACTTTTAATAGCTTCTGTTGCACCGTCCCATCTGACACGGCTGCGAAGAATGGCTTAGTGATCTACAAAAGGGAAACAGAAAGGACACAGAGAGGTTACTGTAAGAGGGTAAAGAGGGTAATGAAATCACAAGCAATGAAATTTAGGTTAGATTACAGAGGATACACCCAATCACACTAACATGCACGTTAGTATGAAAATATATTGTAAAAATTTGTGTATTAACTATGTATTTGTATATATATCCAGGAATCCTCAGATACAAAGCACATACTTCCGAAATATCCATCAGACATACCGATTCCTGACATTCTCACACAGCTTGCCTAGTGGGAGAATAAGCTTGTTGCTGCCAGCCTTTGGTAAGTATATGCTAATACATGGCTAAAAGAAGGCCCAAATTTGTAGCCTCCTTCAAATAAGACTATTTCTCACCTACTGTATATTTTTGACAGTTTTTCCTCAGAAGGAGAACATGAAGTAAAGCTCCTGCCTGACAAAAGTTAGGACAATGGAACAGTAGTGACTGATACAGGTATTCATCTGCGTGCAAATACAATGATATTTCTATTCTGTACTTGTCAAAATGCAAAAATAAAGCAAGCAGCAATTTCTCCTTCTGGTGATTTTCAGAGAAAGTTTTGCAGCCTGTTTAGATGTTTCAAAGACACTATGGAGACCTTGAAAATTTGTACTAAAAGAAAGACAGGTCAAAAGCTATGGAATCCTTAGTACAGGAAGAGCCTTTGTAAAACCAATCCGAACACTTCTCTTTGCTTTAAGCATAAAAATAATTAAAGATTTTTCAGAAAGCCATACCTGCCCAAGTGCTGTGATCTGAAAAGGTGGAATTTCTTCATAGATTTTCTTGGCAGCATGCAGACTTTTGATAAATAAATCCAGACTCTGCTCATTCTTGCACAAGAGGGTTGCTGAATATTCATTAAACTTTCCAAGGATGAGATGCAGGAGAACAACTTCATCTTTCAACATTGCCTCAGGTTTCTTAAAGACCTTCTCTAGCAAGCGGTCCAGTACAGGCAAAAGGTGAGAAAGAATCATCTGCAAACACAGGAAATTCATGAGAATTTTTATCCATTCTCATTTCAACAGAATTCAACACAGCTTCATTTTACTGCAACATCCCCTCTCTGGTAACACACTGCACAGAGTATTTTATGCAACAGCTATTCAAGAGGAAAAATACAAGACTTATTGTCAGATTATAAGGAGTATGTGCTCACCTTGCTATTCTCCTTTGCAGGCTACTATGTCATAGTGTTAAAGTACAGAAACAAGACAATATTTTTCAGCAATTTACGACTGCTGTCTCCTACAAAACCCAAATGTGAGGCAAGAACACTCATCCCCTATGCAGTTCACAATACTTTCAAGACACATACAACTGAACAGAGCATAAAAATTCATAATTTCTTTTTTTAAATTCTGAAATCATTATTTTCCAGCACTTAGAAAATTCTGAATCTATTAGTTATGATGTTAATACATACAAATAAAATTGATAGTACTACCTATTATGTTACAATTACGTACAGAAGACTGTATTGATGTAGACATATAAATTTCTTCTGGAAGAATCTGCTTCTGAAACAGTGTTTTTAAGTAACATCAGGGGAGTTCCCTTAATAACTCCAGTGCAAAATTCTGCAATTCTTACATTCCTCGATGCAGCATGAAAATACTTCATGTTTCATTAAAACATACTTTGCAGAGCTACTGCTTTTTAGTAGAGGTGTCAACTTAATGCCTAACAGTCTAATATATTACAAAGTTATTTAACAGCATTATTACTAAATTAAATTTGATTTCAGCATTTCAATCAAAAGCAGAACCCATAAAACAGCTAGAAAGGCTGCACTTACCTCACCATGGACTTCACGAAGAATTTTCATTAAGTGTCTTGCAATATATGATGGGAAAATAGGGTTCTGTACACAGTCAAGTATGCTTTCCAAAGCTTCTGACAATTTTTTCTTCTGGGATTTCTGTTTTGGTTGTGTCTCAAGCTCCTCAAATAGACTTTCCATAACCTAATTCATTAAGAAAGTTAAAATGAAAGTCTTTCCCTGCAATAACCAACATTTATTTAATGCTTTTGTAATAATGCAACCTAGAACAGAATTCTTCATATGTAAATAAACCACAACTTAATACCTCTTACTTGACTGATAGTCTCAATTCTCCGTATGTAGTAAAATCACTTGAATATTTTTACAGTATTTTAAATATTTTTTTTCATTGAATCAGTCTGATAACTATAGTAAGGAAAGACAATGAACTATCACAGTTAACTTGATTTTTTTTTTTTCTGGAAAAGATGGGAACTCACAGCAGCAGGTAAAATTTGTATTAATGAACACCTTAATAACAGAAATACCTGTGTTATGTATGTAGGGTCAGATATGATCTCTTCTGTCTTTTGCTCCAAATGCTGAAGAACAGGATGAAATACAGATTCCTTTATCCCTCTCAAGGAATGGAGGCAGTTGAGAGCGGCCCTTCGAACTTCACTCACAGGACTACCCAAATTAATGAGCAAAGATATCACCACTGCAAAAACAGAGAGGGAGGGAAGGAGGAAAAGACACGAGAGTGGTCAAAATTTTACTACATGTGTCTCTGAAGAGACATCAACATTACTTTGGAATTAAAAATCTTTCTTTTTTCACTATAAACCCCTAGACTACACAAAACCAATGTGAATCTCACAGATCCATGGCACTGAACTTCTTCACCACAGTCCTTATGCTTGAGCTCAGAGAGTTCATACATTGCTACTGACTGTTGCATCCTTACACTGCACAGAAAGTAAGGTGCTGTGACCGACTCCTTCAGCATAGGAGAATGTTCTTTAACACTTTAAAAATTAAAAAAAAAGTTACTTCACCTACTTCCAAGCTCAGACTAGTAACTGCAGCAGTGAATCTGCACTACTCAGCCTACTGCAGTTGAACATAAATGACTGTAGATATCCTTCACGATATAAAATATAGTAAAATCACACAAAATAAAAAAATACTGTGATTAAGTCTAAAGATGACAGACAGATATTGTTTTACTTTACCTGGAGATGATGGTGATAGCAGCTGTTTCTTTTTTTGGTATGTCTGTGCCTCAAGCAGCGCATAGCCAATATATAAAGCTTGAGTCTGTAGCATTGCATTGACTTCATAGTTCAGATGATTTGAAAGGTTATAACTGTGAGTCCACAAAATTGAAAGGAATTTGAAGAGAATTTCTGAATCTTTTAGATGCACCTTAAATTTAACCAAAAAAAAGAAAAAGAAAAAAACGAAAAGCACTTGTTTAATAACTTCAATTTACTTTGCAAACTACTACTCACAACTACTGATAAACCCAGCCAAACCAAAGGAGTACACAAAAAGAGAACTACAGAGTGAGAAACAGGTAAAAGTGCCTTCTCCCTCCCCGCCCCCTGCCTCAATAGTAATAGCTGCTCCAAGAAGATTCTGTTCAGTTTTTCACACATCTTCATCCGATTACCACATTTGCTATAGGACCTTTCTGTCAAAATTTCAAGAGGACAGCTTCTGGTTTTGACAGTTACATTGTCTCCTGATAGGATCCCAAATAAATTTAAAGTTCTTGCTCACTACGCAGTCTGGCAAGAGCTGGCACCCTGCCTGCCTGCAAGATGCTCTCTGGAATCCTAAGAGCTCTTCGTTCATCAGGCAGGAGTGCCCACTCAACATCCCACAGACTGAACACAGCTCACCAGAACCACTGATACAGCTTCTGACAAGCTCTTGCCTCTTCTTTTCCACAAGCCAACCAAGATCTAGGTTTGGGTTATATTAAATGTGCTAGAGAGGGCAAAAATAACTTTCTTGTCCCTTTCAAATTAAACGCCCTCAAAATCAGCAGTACTCCACTCCAGTACTCCATACAAAATAAGCAAGTTATTACTGCAGCTCTTGCCTTCACTAGGTCCTGGAACATTACTAATCCCGTATCATAAATTTTCTGTAGTTCCTCCTTCCACCTTCTTTTCTTCGGTGCAATATCACCCAGCTTGCTCAGTCAAAAATCCCACCAAAATAACATCCTTCCTTCCCTGTTGACAGTCTTTAACTACCCAGGCACTGAATCAATCTCTTTTTAACAGCTCATCAGTACAATATCACTATAATTTGGAGTGACCAATAATTACACAAAGTTATATACAACAATTAATGTCAGAAACAAGTTTTGCTATTAAATAAATCATTGCTGTTCTTTTCTTCCTCTGTTTGTGTTTGTGATATGCTTTCTTGATGAAAAAGCATCAAATTCCAGTAACGGTGGCTTTGTGTCAGTCACTTGTTTCTCTTTTCCTCAGAATGTAGAGTTATTACTCTGTCATCTAAAATCCAGACTGTCAAAATCCCTTATTCCCTTCACAAAATCGTATCACTTGATGTGGGTGGGAAAACACGAGATGGTGTTCTAAGGAAACTCGCAATGTCTTCTAAAAGTTTTCCTTTCAATTTTTGTATTTAAATCTAACACATTTTACAGAGCAGCTTTGCTCCCAGATAGGACCAAAACTTTTAGTTCAAACTTCAAGCTCTTGACCTTATCCCACAGATCAGTGTTATGTTTTCACCTTTGCCTCAACTGGTCCATTTATTGGGTTTTTTTTCACTTTAGTTTTCTATTAATTAGGGTTAACTAATAAGCTGAAGCTTAGACTTTTATCTGTTCGCTGGACTAGTATGCCACAAGCAGTGCTGCATGATCAGTTCTCCATTTTCCTCAGTTTTCCTTAAAATTGTGTAACTGCTTAATACTTGACGACTAATGAATCAGAGTAACAAATGCAAAAGTAATACCTTGAGTAAGAGGTTCATCAGTGCTCTGTACTGAAGAGCGCCGCTTCCCTCGCTGGCTCCACAGACAAGTAGGTCAAAGAGCCCCAAAAGGAGATGCAGGTAATCTTGGCTATCTTGATTCAGAGATTCAGGATTCCACCAAGTTTCCTCTAAAATGTATAAGTTATAAATATGACACAGTGGATGCACAACTTCAGAAACCAAGAGAAAACCGACATTTCTAGTTAAAAGAAGACAATACATTCAGCTGATTTCATGTTCACAAGTAAATAGTCCTTACAGATCTCAATAAAAACAAAGGAAGGTTAGGGGAAGGAAGCAAGGCTGGCTTGTTTCCAATGATTTCTGAAGTAAAAAAAAAAAAATTAACCTTCCTACTTCACTTCACTGATATAAAAGACAGTCAAAGCCTTAAAACCTACCTTTTGAAAAGGACAGAGGAGGTTTTAGGCCACTGATGAAGTTTTTCAGTAAGAACAGGAACATAGCTGACTCCTCTGCATAAGCAGCCTGATCGCTGTTCAACTTTTCTATATATGCAGTCAACAAGCCATTAGGCACCAAAGTTTCCTCTGTTGTTTCAACAGACCAGTTTAAGGGAGTTTCCTGTGAAGGAAAATTCATTTTAATGTATACTGCCACAATTTCAATGGAGTTCTTAATTTTTTAATGCAAACTCACTAGAGTGGAAGAATGTAAAAGCAATTCCTAACGGCAGCTTCTAGTACTGCTGTTGAGTGTGTGATTTCACTTTGAAAAGAAATGAAGGCAGTATTTTCAGTCCTTCTCAAGGTTTCTGAACATCGTACTCTCCAGTAAAAAAAAAAATTCTCCGTTACAAAGAACGTGCCCTCTCCCAATTGTTTACATCTTACCTCTGCAGGATCAGAAGCTCTGAGATTTTTTATTTTTTTATCCAAGAACCGGAATACTCTGATAGCCACGGAAAAATAACCTTCCTTCATCTGTGTATTGCAGCAGCACTGAACAAGCACCGAACCAATTATATGAGCAGTTACTTTCTGTCTCACGCTGTCAGATTCTGTTTCAGCAACGAGTATCAGATCATCGACCTTAGAAAAGGGAGTGGAGAAAAAAGAACACTAAAACGTCTGTGAGACAACGTGTTTCAATCACATGTCCAAAATCCTTAAATTCAAATTACTGTCTGCTCTAATGGTACTCCTCAAACCCTAAGAATACACAAACATCTGTTTCTATGAACTACCCACAGGTATATTTGTTTATTCTCTAGATTTTTTTTTTCCAGGAAATGAAAAATTCCTGGAATTTAGTTACACTAATCATTTGTCCAAATATGTACTAGCTTCATTTGTTCTTTTTCTTATGGTGTTTTACTAGATCTTATTGCAGTTTGTTATTATATATAAATATATATATATATATATATATTTGCTTAACAGGTTGATGATGGCATACTAATGCCAAGAAGATTTTTCTACAGTTCTTCTGTATCACATTTGTTCTACTATAGTGATCACCTGGAAAGTAAGATCTCTTAACATAAGGGAAACATGGTACACATACCATTTGCAATAGTAAGGAAGAGTCCCCTGAAGTCATGTTTTTAGAAAACAGCAGAATCATTTTCTTGTTGGCCACTCCAATCAACTCTGCAGACTTGCTAGATTTAATTGCCTCTTCAAGGTCTGTTCCAAAGTAAAAAATAATAATCAGATACAAATCAGAAATACAATCAGATACAATCACACAAAAATATTCTGATTCTAAATAATCAGAATACAAATCACATGAAAAACATTGTGGCTCAATAATATTTAGAAATAGTCAGATATATACTGACAATTTCTTCATCAAGAGGCTTTTAAAAAACACTATTGACACTCACAGCATGACAGCCAGTCTCCTTCAGTAAGTTTTTAGGTTCAATAATGTGACATTCTAGATTGCTGCAGTTTTTCTTTTACTGAATTAGCTACAATTAATGCTTTACCTTCTGGCCAACCTTTCAGTAAAGGGTGTAAGGAGCAGAGATCAGATTCTGACAGACAAATGGTCATTTTCCAATCCGAAGATTTTGGATTTGTGTTAGTGATTACCATAAAGGGCAACAACCGCATTATTGCTTCATTGAGCAGTTCTCTTTTCTCTTTCAAAATCTCCTCTTTGACTAAAATTTTTGTTGCTCGCTCTAGAACCTTGTACCTAAAAAGAACAAATGATGTTGAAAACCCATGGCTCGATCATACCAGTTACATTTCTTTGATTTGTTTTCCATTTTACATGGCAATTTTCTGAATCCAAGTATCAGAGAGAACACATAAAGAACTCATGTGAAACAGTATGCAAATAACCAAACACTTCTCAGAGCATAACAAAAAGTGTCTGAGTGCAAGTATTTTTAGTTACATTTTGAAATTTAACTTATAGAGAAAGAATGTACATACCACTTTCCATCCTTTGAAAGATCAGCTCTCTGGAAGATGTTCAACAGACTTGATACTACTACTTTTGGATTGACTTGTTTCCTGAAAATCTGAAAAGTAATCAAGAAAAAGAAATAAAAGTGTAATAAAAATAATTTACCATATCATAGTGGAAAATGCATCTGCTGTAGCAAGAGGCAAAATGGATCAAACATCACTAATTACTTTCCTATTGATGACCACGTAATAAAAATATTATCAGAGTAAACTGAAGTTATAAGGCTGCCCAGTACACCCTCTTGATACCCTAAAGCATGGAGAAATTATTGACTATAAAAATGTTTAGTAAAATTGATAAACAATAAGCAAAACACTCTATAATTAAATAAGAATGGATTTTACTTTACGTATCACCTGTCTAACAAAAATATAAGTCACGTTAACCAAAGATACTAAAGTGCAAAGCAGCACTGACGTGCTTCTATTCTTATTTTTCAGTGATGGAGAATGAATGAACACACAAGACCAATTATACTACTGCTAATAATATTCTCCACTACTACTAGCAGAAGCAATAAGAGACCGTTACTCTTGCTGGAAACAATCAGCACAATGCATACCAGAGTCCTACCCAGTAAATCTGAGCTGCAGTTTAGGACTTTGCCACTATCAACTGACCAAATGACTCTCATACGGAAAAACTTGACCGAGCACTTCTCAGTAGCGTAATGACTTGTCACTGCACCATTTTCCATCCAAAAGGCAGATGACATAGCTCACGTTTTTATATGAAAATGAACAGTATAAGCAGGAAGCATACTTCAAATAATAATCAAAGACTAAAATATGCTTTAACAGCTACATAAAACCCCATTAATAAATTCAGGTTAACTGCAAACACTTTGGGAAAGATCAGAAAGCAGAAATCTGGGGGGCAATTATGAAGAAGTAACCAACCCAAGCCTCCTAAATTTCTGCTGCTTCATCCTGTTAAAGGACAAAAGCTGTACACTAAGGATATGAACAGGCAAAGGGCAATTACAAAGAATACATTCCAGACACACATATATAAGACCAGCTAAAATCTCACCTAAAGCAACAAAAGATACACACTTACCTCCAAAGAATTTAGAGCAGACATTACAACATCTCTGTTGTCATCCTTGAGCCGACCAAAAATTGCTTCTTCTATGAAAGACTGATCAAAGCCTTCCTGAAAAAAATAAAAAGAAAAAAGAACCCCCCAAAAAAAAAAATCACTTGTCAGAAGCACAATTTACGGGCTTTTGATGAAATATCTAACTCCTAGTACTATAAAAGTAGTAACATCATTTACATTAAACCTCAAAAAACAGGCAGAGTAACTTTCAAGAACAAAAGAAAGTAAACCAGAAGTATCCATTAACTTAGATTTTATCTTAGACCACAGCAGCAATAAACAAGAACTACACCCAGACTCCAGAATACAGGAAAACACTGTGAGAAACAGTGAGGATGACATATGAATAGTTCAACACACCATCTTCAACTGAAATGTCTGGCAAACTGCTTTTTCAAGAGACTGTATGTTAAGTCAGTTCTGTAAGTGAGACATTCAGGACACAAACCTTTGACGTTTCAATAACATCTTTCAAATGCTGAAGAGCCAGGACCCGCACAGCTGGCTGAGGATGATTCAAACTAAGCAGAAGGGAGGTATCCGAGTCTTCCAGAAACTGAAATAGAGATTTCAGGGTGACTCACTGCATGTTAAAAATACTTCAAGTATGTATAAGGATAACAGGAGAAATTGCTTCAGCAACACTTTGTACCAGAACACCACCTGTATAATTCAGACCCCAAAAGCATCAATTACAGAACAATAATGTTGTGTGACTATTTCAAATTTGGTCTTCTTCACTTTGGCAGGCAGGTTTTGGAATAGAGCTTGAAAAGTACAGTAAGCTACTGGCTACAGACACCCTTTTGGCCTCGAAAAGCACTACACTTATCTAAGGATTCTGAGAAAGCTCTAGTGACAATGTCAGCCTGACAGAGCACAGATAGAAACTGTTAAAAAGGCATCCCTGCCAGTCCCATTGCACCCACTTATCTCAGGAACCTTAAAGGCTAGAAGAGTCATATGCCTTTGTTCTGCATGCCTTGTTTTCCCATTAACCCACTTGTTACAGTCACAGAATCTGTGCCTTCATTAAATCAGTACAAAAATACACGAAGCACTTCTATATGTAGTTTACCATCTTTTCCTAAGAGCTTTCAGTCTTTCAATCATTGCGAACTACAGCCATGATACTAATCATCTCTTAATAATAAATTCCTTGCACAGATCTGTTGCACTCATGGTTACTCTGCCTTAGGCTGAGTTTCAGTTGCTCTTCAGAAATGGCACAGGAAGAACTCTGTAACCACTTTATTCTTCCATGTTCCTGACTGTAAACATTCATAAAAATCAATGCAACAGAAAGGACCAAGCCACCTTCTCTCAACAGCAATAAAGTTGTTTGTCAACTTTCCCAACACAGACATGGGCAAAATCTTTAAGTAAGATGAGGCCTTGCTGGGTACCACCATGTTGCCACTATCAAAAAATACAGTTTATGTAGTGGCCATGTTCCTAAAGGAAAAAAATACTGATAGTTATCGAGGCAGGTGGAAATGTATAAATTTTAACTAAGGAAAAAAGCTCAAACCCATGACTGTTCATGATAAACATGAACTTTAAAGATCTGGTAGCTTCTGAATCTACCATAGTTTTGATCAAGACAACCCTCCTCTCCCAGATCACATTTAAATAAGTTGGGTTTTTCTGTTTTGGTGAGAATGGTAGAGAGTTTCTTTAGAAAGAGGAAGAGAGAACAGAACTTTGTCAAAAGCAAAGCATTCTGACAGTATAAGCAGGTAAGAGCTAGGATCATGAACTGAACTTCTACCTACCTTGTATTTGCCACAGCTTAATGAAAGAGAAATAAATTGATGAAAAAGATTTTGGTCAGCCTCATCTGTGCAATCTTCTAGATGCTTCTCCAACACAGAGTCTAAGGCTTTAGGATACCTGTCAACAGATGAAACCCCCAACATTTTCCACAGAGCATTACAGAAGACCATACTAGGGAAATAGAAGGAAGCCAAATGCACACACACTCATTGATAACTTCATTGATATCACTGGTAACTCCATGCTTGGAGTTAAGCAGCTTTGCAAAAGCAATCAAATGTTATGTCTCAACACAGATGAATGATACGTAGACCACTAGGGTAAATAATGAGCAGAAAAGGTCATGGTGTACAACAAACAGCTGTAGAAAGCCAGCAGGTCTGCATTCATGTATTACAGTGATAACAAAATAGCTAAGGACAGATCAGTATGACAACATTTGAACAAAGATTAGGAGTCACTTATCTTTACTGCATTCATTTGGGCAACAATATGGTGCTTACTACAGCCAGTAAGCCAAGACCATAGCTGACATCGCCACTCTTCAGACTGCGGGTCTGTCACAGAAAAATGAAACTTACTTTCTCTCAAGAAGTCTGATGAGAGGAAGCATCTTTTGATTGAGTGCAGCCATTTTGGTGGGATCAGATTCCATCTCTGTACCACAGGAAATAAACTCTTCAAGAAACTTGCTAAAATTACAAACAAAACAAAAAGCTAACATTTTTTGGATAGTATGGTTTTCATCGATATTATAAAGTACACTGCTAAACAGGTTAGGATTAATATACATTATTTATTGCACATACAGATTTGCTTCTGGCCTGGAATTTCACTCAGTCTCACAAGTACTAAAAGCCTGGCTCTTCTGAATTACTGAATGTTTCAGTTTCAAAATCCAGGTATTGAGTTAACTTGTGAACTCAGGAAAACAGGCTCATATGACGTTAATGCCATTGTTAGGAATTAGTTGTTATTAAACCAGAAATTACTATAGTACTGCAGAAAAAATAATAATCACAGAATCACAGAATCATCATGGTTGGAAAGGACCTCTGAGATCACCAAGTCCAACCACAAAAATAAAAAAAAAATTAAAAAGTTAATTTTTAATTAATCAAAGTTAACTCACGAAGCCAACAGGTGATCTAAATCCTTTTCCAGTGGTATACTCTGAATAATAGTTTCAAGATGTCTAATGTAAATCTGATTCTCTGTCTCCTCAGATTCTTCTTGTTCCTCTAAGGATGACATGTAATCATAAAAGATGAACAACAGTTTGAGAATAACCCCCTCATACTGATTAAAGCTAATAGCTTGCACAGGCACCATCATCTGATGAACCAAGCACAGAACTTGAAGACCACAATATTCATTGATTATTAGCAGTAACTCCATGAAATGCCAGCAATGCTTGATATATATATATATATAAAAATATATATAATGTCATTAAAATGGCAAAGGCTGTATTGCTACTAGTAAAAACAAGTATACTTTGGAACATTCCAGACCTACTACCACAGCCTGTGCCAGCAACTCCCAACAGCATTCCCTGGCATAAACCTTGGGCTTTTCAACAAAAGAGCTTTTCCAAACACAATTCGGCAGTTACAAGCCCACAGTCCAAACAAACTTTATAGTGCAGACACAGGCAACTATTACATGCCAGTCAGCCTTGCTGTCCTAGACTATTCCCAGGCATGTTTAATTCATCAGGTAAACATAGATCTTTCACTACTTAAACTACATATGGACTACATGTAATCTATCTAAAAATGATTTTGCAGTGCTATAATGTGTCTCTGAGAGTAGGAAACTTCATACATCAAAATTAAGTTACTGCTGAAATACTGCAAATCACCATCTACATTAAAGCAATATAGATATAAGAATGCCTAAAATAACTACCTCTGTAGGGCCTGGAAAAACAGAAAGCAACACACATGCAAGAGCTCAATCAGGTCCTCCCATGTATTGTCAGAAGCAGCTAAAATTACGCAGCTACGACATCTGTCCTTAACATTCAACAAAACTGTAAAAATGTATGCTAACTTACCCATATCACTTCTTATGACAGTGCAAACAAGATGAGGCAACAAGTAACGCAGAAGAGGAGAAATATCATAGCCTGCTGAAAGGCCTTGCAAAATTGTTACCAGTTCTGGGGTTTTGCACAGATAATTAAATGGCCTGCAAAATGGAACAAGGAAGAAATAAAAAAAAAAAAGTACATGTGTGCGTCTGGGTTACCAATACTTTCAAACCATGTAGACTTCTTAAGATTCAATTCTCAGAATCAGTAAACAGCCTCATTGTAAACAAATTCTGAAAAAATTCAAAGGGTCCCACTCCCTTATTGCCAGAGGTTTGCTGGAGCATTTAATATCCAAGAAGAAAACAGGGTACTGCTGGTCCTGGTGAGCACAGCTGCTGCAAAGGCACCATGAACATACATATGGCTTTTGCAAAGGTGGTAGTACAAGAAAATAACAGTTTGGATTTCCTGAAGAGATATCCTCACGTTTCAAGGAGCACGTCATAGAATCATAGAATTGTCTAGGTTGGAAAGGACCTTTCAGACATCAAGTCCAACCATCAACCTAACACTGACAAAAGCCATCACTAAAGCGTATCACCGAGCACTGTCTACCTGTATTTCAAATACCTTCAGGGATGGAGACTCAACCACTTCCCTGGGCAGCCTGTTCCAATGCTTGATAACCCTTTCAGTGTAAATTTTTTTCCTAATACCCAAACTAAACCTCTATTACCCAGAGGTGGTAAAAGGAAGGGAGGAGAAATAACAGCACAATGACAGGAGATCCTCAGAGAGTAGAAACAATTTCCCTTCCTACTAATAAAAAGTTTCTCTCATCTTGTCTCCTTTCATACCCACATGGCTGGATGTTGTGTAATGCACCAAGCAAGCCTCTCCCAAGTTCCTCACACCGCACCTTTTTGCCCATTTTTCTCTTCTCTAACTGCATTCAAGTATCTGAAAGGTAATCACTGTACTTACCACAACAAACATTTATCTTATTGGAATACTCACACTAACCTCTCCACCTGCAAGGAAACTCCCTGTAGCACACAGGATTCCCATTGCTGTGTTCAACTGGAAGTTAACAGCACGAGCTAACTGTATAGCAGCACCCACACTTCAGGTGTTAAACTGTATGAACTCAAAGCTCTTCCACTGAAGGGACAGAACCTCTTTTTTCCAAGCTATTTAAATAACCTCAAATTCAAACTACTGTTATTATGTTGGATTCTCTTCCAGGATTCCCACTTTCAAAAAAAAATTCTTACAGAATTCAGTTTTTCACGTTGACATTTGCTGAGGGAAGAGGCAGAAGAGGGACCAAAAGATAACAGACTCCCTATCTGTAGCGAGCATACAAATTTTCAAACTCAAAGGAACTTCCTAGCCCTTTGAAATGTCAACTACCAAAATTTCTGATAGGAAAGTATCCCTTTCACAAAGAGGATAAAAAAATGCACATTATCACAGTGCAGTCTAAACTTTTAAGAAGTGGGAAGTCTCAATTCATATAGACTTACTTTTTCCCAAGTTTGTCTCCTTTCTGAGTTTGTAGAAGTAGGTTCAAGCATGCCACCCCGTCCCTGGCTAATGAGGGCACTTTAGATAACGTCTTGCTTATCTGCAACATCAAGGAATGCACCAAGGAAGTCTCCACTGTCACTTTTACTGTCATCTGGCAGATTATCATGTATGTTGCAGCTCTGTAATCCTGTACAGAGGATTTCAAGCCCTAGAAAAAGAGATGAAGGTGGGTTTTTAACACACACACATTTTTTAAAAAGGAGTGTATTAACATGAAAATAATTTTCATTCTGATATCCATGGAATCAAACTACCTTCTTCTCCATATGTTAACTTTTAAGGAATCTACAAACTCAACTCTCAAGAAAAAAAAGCTGTCACATGGGGTACACATATATTGAAGGCCCATTCATTAACTGCCACTCTGTTTGTTAACAGAGCAACAATCCAGGAGAAAAGAGCATATTAAAGCAGGCTGTCCACCTGACTCTATTTCCTCATTGTTTAGCATGGAAAGTCTCTCAGGCAAAGATGTTAATTTAAACTGTGTATCCATTTCTCATAGCTCCCTTCCTCGTGCAGGAAATAAAATTCTTAAAATGCTCATCTGAGGTTTGAAAAAAGCATTATTCTTCATGGATCTTCACCTGCGTTTCAAAGCAGGCTAAGAGTGATACAATAAATTGCACAAAGAATAAAGCCCTTAAATGTTATCTGCAGAACACAGTAAACTTCATCACACAGGAAGGAAAACAAAGCTTTCTGTACCTTTTGGATGTAAGGGAGCAGCATTGAGACTATAGTGTCTGTTATCTTCTCTGCAGCTCCGAGAGCTGATACAATGGTGGAGGCATAAAACACAAGAAGAACTCTCAACTGAGCTGAGTTGCCAGGACACTCTGAAAAGACCTGGACCACAGAAAAATCAGTTGTTCAGACATCAGGAAAAGTGGAAATACACATATGGCCTACCCGCAAACCAGCGAAATCTCAGAACTCCAGCACATAAACTCTACTAGCTCCTGCTGGCACAACTTCAGTCATCACCTCCTCCTAGCAGTAACCCTTGACAGAGAATACTGCTCTGTCTTGCAGACAAGGTAGAAGGAAATGGGTGCTATTCCTCAAGCTATTGTAGTTAATCACAATAAGACAACCTAAATCACATGTGATTTTGGTGTATTACCCAAGATTGAGAACTGAACAACCAAGAAGCTGACTGGTGTATGTTTAACACCCTCTACTACATCTGTGACCAAACCCTGTTATTGTGTGTGCTTTGCTTACTTTGACAGTACATGCATTCTAGTTCTCTAAGTAATTGGAAATGTTGTACAATGTTAACCTTCTGAGACTAAGACTATAAAACTAGTTCTCTAGCAGACAATAACTGAAAAAACAAATAAATCTGCTCACCTTCTAACATTCTCAATTTTAAACTCTCATTAATATTTGAAGACATATGTTAAAAACATCCATGACGACCCCAAAATAGACACCCAAATTTAAAGCACATTTTGTCGTGGCTCAGTGGTTCTCAGCCACTTCCTTACAAGAATTTCTGACAGACTATCAGTCATCTATACAAATAATAAGAAAATAAATTTTCATCTTGTTTACTCATAAATTACTCCTTTTGCTATTTGATATGTAATTCAAAATGCTAGTAAATAGAATAATGATATACAAATACAAAGGTGGGGAAAACCAAGTGACAACAAACAAATAATAGATAAATGAACAACCTTTACAGATTTTGCTGCCAGCCTGCAGATGAAATCCATGAAATCCAGGTCTTTGTAGCAGTGTGTAATGAGAGTACCTCTTGCAAGTGGGACTCCAGGTTTCTTTAGATGGTGAAAAAACCCAAAATCAGAACACTCAAAGGTAAAGTGAAACACATGAAGTAAAAAATAATATTAACTCTAAATTAAACCTACTCATCAATTAAATTGAAAAACATAATGGAAACCCACACAAACCTATGGGATTTTTTGTATCCACATTAAGATAGACTATGAAAAACATTACATATGATCTACATTCATATAAACATATATTTTAGAAATTGACTAATTCTTCCTAGCATATTCCTAGCGAATATTTGCACCTCAAAAGCATCCTTTAACTTTGCCAAAACAAAGAGTAATTACAATAAAGCTTCTTATAATTAACTGCATTTAAAGAAAGATAGCAGAAACAACAGGTGGGCCTCCAGGCTCTATCCCTGCAACTAAATCTTTCAGTTCAGTTCTACAACTAACTACGTGAACAGGTGGACCATATTCATAAACCTTGTAACAGAGTCAAGATATTATTAACTAAGTCCCTTATGTTTTGCCCAACTTGCAGCTGTTAAATACCTTACCCTTATTGGATCCATCCAATGCCATTTATGAGTTGGGCTTTTTATATCCAAAAGCTGAATAACTCTCACAAATAGTTTAGTCTCATGATATGGCAGAACACAACCAATCAAACTATCTTGATTGTAGAGATGGATGTGAAATCTAAGGAAAAAAACATATATATACAGCTAGAAATGATCCGGAAGTCAAAAAAAAAACCCAAAAAAACCATCCAGCCACATTCACCAGAAGACCTGGTTTACTGGCTTTTAAACAAGAGAAGAGATAATTGTGACAGTGACTCTGTCATACGGTCCACCTACAGTCCAGAATCCCAATATGGTCACTACCCTGCCTCTGCCAGAGGAAAGAAACAGTGCTAGCAATTTTTCCCCCTCTCAATAATTTATAAAAATAAATTTTTACATTAAAAAAAATCGTGATTCAAAGGTTGTATCAATAAAACCATCCACTTTTTCATGACATGAAATATACTTTCTGCATCTGGATGGGTTAATTTATATAAATAAATACATCATCACTTCCCAATATACTTGTTTTTTCTTCACACCTTCCTACATAACCTTGCAATAAAAATACTTAACTTATGTTATAATACAAGGGCATGTTATTCACTGTTGACAATTAATATTAAAAGGAGCCATTTTACACAGCCCATTTCTAAAAATATATTACATAAATGCCTCTCTAGGTCCTCTGTAAGCTACAGCTGGGCAACTTTGATGAAAACCAGGCAAGGAGATAATTAATTTTTATATAGAATTATCAAGACAGATAAAAACTTTCACAGAAATTTATCAATAGATAAAAATCTAATCGGCAAAGAAGAACATCCGGCCCTATAAAGTCTAAGCCCAAATGGATATTTTTAATGTTTTAACCTGTAGAAAACAGTAGTATTCAAAATTATTCTCATTGGGGAAAAAATACCTGGCATTTCTAGTAGCCATACATCTATTGACATGTAGGATATTCAGTGGATTACCTGTGAATCAGCCACTCGAGGCACTTCTGGGCTGGCTTAAGCATAAAGTAAGGGGACAAATGAATCAGGAACAATGAAATATTCTTATTCAACTCCTGATTTACTGCTTTAGACTGAACACTGCGTTCCAGGCCTTTGGACACAGAACTAAACAAAGTGGACTGGAACACTTCAAATGAAGGATCAATCCCCATCAGCTCTTCCAAGCCAGTACATCCTGGGAGAAAAAAAAATAACGGAAGAATGTTTTAAACACACAAAAGAATGTTTTATTCACTAGTCCGACCCACCCACCTCCTCAGCCGCACAGCAAATTTCTTTGCTATGCTGGTATATGTCACCCTCACTAAGCAAACCAAACCAAACCAAACCAAACCGTAAACAGGTCTCTAAGACCAAAAAAATTTGCTACACTTCAAGTATTTCTTAACTGACTACGAAAAAGAACATTAACAAGTGTGAGGGGTGTGCTCCTGCGGCAACAAAGGGCAGCAGCAGCCTGGGCTGTACTGGGGAGCGTGGGCCGCAGCCTGAGGGAGGTGAACTGCCCCCGCCATTTCTGAGGCTGAATCCGGACTACCGTGCACAATTTTGAGCTCATCAGCATGAAGAAAACCTTGCCACATGGCTGCGAGTCCAGCAGAGAAACGCTAAGATGGTCAGGGGACTGGAAAATAACATGCAAGGAAAAGGAGGAACTGTGTTCGTTCAGCCTGGTGAAGACAAAAGGAAATCTTCTGTCTGCAACTACTCAATGGGACACAGCCTATGTAGGTCACCATCATTTTCCCATGGACTGCAGTGATGCTGACTAGCCTCTAGTTTCTTGAATTACCTGAATATGGGGTTGCGTTCATGGAATCATGGAATTATCAGAGTTGGAAGGGAACTCTAGAGATGCAGTATTACAGTTGTGGCCTCACCAGTGCAGAGCAGAGAGGGAGAATGACCTCCCTCGACCTACTGGCCACACTCTTCCCTATGCAGACCAGGATCCCGCTGGTCCTCTTGGCAACAAGGGCACACTGCTGGCACATGGAAAGTGTGCTATCTAGCAGGACTCCCAGATCCTTCTCCTCAGTAGTCTTCCCAGAAGATCCATCCCTAACTTGTATTGGTACCTGGGGTTCTTTCTCCCCAGGTGCAGGACCCTACATTTGTCCTTGTTGAACCTCATTAGGTTCTTCTCTGCCCAGCTCTCCAGCCTGTTCATGTCACGCTGGATGGTCACACAGCCCTCTGGAGTGTCAGCCAGCCCTCCTAATTTGGTATCATCAGCAAACTTGCTGAGGATACACTCTGTCCCCTCGTCCAGGTCATGGATGAATATGTTGAACAGGACTAGACCTAGTATTGACCCCTGAGGGACACCACTGGTCACAGCCCTCCAGCTTGAACTTGCTCCATTAATTAGAACTCTCTGAGTCCTGTCATAGAACCAGGACTCAATCCATCTCACTGCCCCCTCATCTATCCCCCATTTCCCCATCCCCCAATTTTCTAATGAGCATGGTATGGGAGACAGTGTCAAAAGCCTTGATGAAGTCAAGGTAGATGACATCTCCTGCTCTCTCTTCATCTAACCAACCAGTCCCAAGCTCACAAAAGGCTATCGGATTGGTCAAGCATGATTTACCCTTGGTAAATCTGTGTTGACCAATACTGATTACTTCTTGATGTTCACTGTGCTTGGAGATATATCCAGCACAAGCCACTCCAATTATTTTTCCCAGGACAGAGGTGAAACTAATTGGCCCATAGTTCCCTGGGTCCTCCTTGCCCTTTTTGTGGACTGGTGTGATATTTGCCTTCCTCCAGTTCTCAGGCACTTCTGTTCTCCAAGATATCTCAAAAATTATAGGGAGTGGCTTAGCAATAACATCGGCCAATTCTCTCAGCACTCATGGGTGCATTCCATCAGGGCCCATGGACTTACGGATGTCTAATATGGTCAAGGACTAACACAGTCATGCCCAACAGTTGACCAACCCAGTCATGCCCAACAGTGGGGAAGTCTTCCTCTCTCCAGACCCTCTCCCTTGTCTCCAGGGTCTGGGATTCACGAGGGGTAGCTTTGGCAGTGAAGACCAAAGCAAAGAAGGCATTCAGCAACTTTGCCTTCTCTGTGTCTTCTACCACCAAGGCACCCACCTCATTCATTAGCGGGCCCACATTTTCCCTAGCCTTCCTTTTTTTATTAATATATTGAAAAAAGCTCTTATTATTATCTTTAACTGTTGTTGCCAAGTTAAGTTCTCCTTGGACTTTTGTTCTTCTAATTTTTCCATGGCATACCTTTGCTACACCGTCTTGCTTGCCTTTTCCATTTAGGTTAG
>BJBW01006996.1:0-18590 GCA_004320125.1 Scolopax mira | reverse complement strand
GGCACTGGAACAGGTTGCCCAGGGATGCCCCATCCCTGGAGGTGTTCAAGGCCAGGCTGGATGGGGCTTTGAGCAACCTGCTCTAGTGGGAGGTGTCCCTGCCCATGGCAAGGGGGTTGGAACTCGATGACGTTTGACGATCCCTTCCAACTCAAACCATTCTACGATTTATCTTTCTTTCTCCAGCTGTTTTTCGGTTAGGTGACTTTTAAACCCCCTGGTATCTAAGCGGCCAAACTCACCGATGGCAAAAAACGTGTCCCTGTCGATGCCGGCCGCCTCCTTGCTGCTGAAGAGCAGCGACGCCGCTTCGCTCCGGCTCAAGAGGCTGGGGTCGGTCTGGGGAAGCGCCAGCCGCTTCAGCTGCTCCGCCAGGGACGTCATGGCGCCGCCTTCCCGGGGCAGGAGCCCCCACCGAGACCTGAGGGGGGAAATGGAAGAAGGCCCGTGGATGAAGCGGTTACGCGGCTATACACCGCCTCTACCCGCCCCCGATGCCAGCCGCCCCTCGGGGGTGCGCACACGCGTGGGGACCGGGCCGGGGGAAAGGGGAACAAGCGTCCGGCGGGGACCCGTCCCGCGGCGACACCCCCGGCTCCCCGACACCCACCTGGACTCGCTCCGCGACGCTCCCCCACGGCCCCACGTGGGCTGCGCGCGCCGCTAACCCGGAAGCGGCGGCTCGGGAGGAAGGGGAAGCGCCTGCCCGTCCCTCCGCTCCTGGGAGCCGCGGCGCGAGGGCCCAGCACGCGCCACCTGCAGGCGCGGGGGTGCTGAGGCGCGAGGGCGGGCGGACGTTGCGGGCGGTTGCTTCTGAGGGCGGTTGCTTCTGAGGGCGTTGTGCGTGCGGAGGCTTCGTGCCGGCCGGCCTACCCCGGTGAAGCAGCCGGTCCAGGCCGTCCAGTCGAGGCGCGCAGGCCCGCAGCGGCGGCGGATGGATGGAGGAGTCTCAGTGCCGTGCCTGCGGCAAGGCGAGGGAGTTGAGGGTCTGCTAAACGGCGTCAGGCTGTCTCAACAGCAGGGCAGTGCAGAACTGCAGTGGTTCCACCTCAGGATTTTTCCATATCTGATGATAATAGATGATCATGATGATATCATCACCATCACTCTTTACAGCTACTTGAAAGGACACTGTAGAGAGGTTGCTGCTGGTCTCTTCTCGCAGGTAATTAGTGACAGAACAAGAGGGAATGACTTCAAGCTACAACAGGATAGGCTTAAACTGAACATTAGGAAAGAGTTTTTCACAGAAAGAGTAGTCTGGCATTGGAATAGGCTGCCCAGGGAGGCGGTTGAGTCACACACCCTGGACGTGTTTAAGAGTCGTTTAGATGTGATGTTGGGGGATATGGTGTAGCGGAGAACTTTGTAGAGTAGGGTAGATGGTTGGACTCAATGATCCTAAGGGTCTCTTCCAACCTAAATTATCCTATGATTCTATGAGTGGTGAGAGAGCAAGTTCAGGACTCCTATGAGCAAAGGTCTTGAAAGCTACTGTTGTACATATGGGCTAGATCCTGATTGCAGAACCACAGAGCTACATAAGTTGGGAGAGTCCTCTAGAAGTCATCTGGTCTAGCTCCAGAGCAGGGCCAGCTTAAACCAAGTTCTTCAGAGTTTTGTCAAGTTGAATTTGTAGTATCATCAAGGATGGACATTCCACAGCTTCGCTGAGCCTCTTCTCATCCAAGGTTTGATTGCCTTCAGATTAAAAAGAAATTCCTAATTTTAAAAACTGTGTTGTCTCCCACCACTTTGCATTCAAGGCTGCAGGGTTCTGCACCTGGAATTCAGTGCACAAAGCCAGAAAGTGAGCATAGCTTGTGACAAGCCAGGAGAAACCTGTGAAAAAAAAAAGCAGAAATAAAACTAATTTCAGTTGATGCCAGTGGGTAGACAAAATGATGCCAAATATAACAATTCCAGCTGAATGAAGTATTATGAAAAACTTTCTAGGATATGAAAGGAGACTGTAACTTCCTTAGAGTGTATCAAATTCTCTTAACTTTTTAAGCAAAAGTAGGTGTTAACAGATATGTGTGTTTAATGTGGGTATATATATGCCAACGGACCTGTAAACTGATCTGTGTTCTGAAGCTGTGGCTTGAACATCTTGAAAGCCAAGGTAATCTTACTGCGAAGGGATATATTTTGTTTTCCTATTGGTTGTAGGAGACATGCAAAAGTTTTGGAGGCTACATGGTTAAATCTGCTACTCCAAGCTAATGTGTCATTTGTTCGTAATTGGTGTGCATATCTATTCCCTGTTGGAAGCTTATTATTTATAAGACGACATCTGAATTTATAGAATTACTGTGATTATCAGGAAGAGCAGCACTTTATCGTGTGCTTTTGTAATGTATTTTTTTCTGTTGTCAGTTCTTACTGCTCACTGTGATAGTGCAGCAGTCCAGTCACCTTTCACCTTTAGGCATTGTAAAGATGAAACTGCCCTTTTGCAGTGTATACCTTGATAAGGCCTTGAGGCCGTTGGCTAAGCTTTTGTTAGAAGAGAAGAGATTGGAGACATTGTGTCATGTAGCAAAGCGAATACGTAAAATGAGAGAGTTAAGAGTTGTTTTCCTCATCTACCCTTTCTCCCTTGAGCGCTTGATCTTTTTATGCTTATGTCAGTGAAACTCAGCAGTAATTCTGATGATGTCAGTGAAGTTGTATGAGTGTGCAGCTGATGTAACTGGAGGCAGAAACAATCAAGCATAATTTGATGAAGGTTGAGGTTACAGAGAATTGCAGTTCTCATAGCTGGAACGGGACTGAAGGGAGAATAATTCTTCAGTTGAACTGCAGGGCTGGAAGAAGTTTCCTTGCTAGGCAGCGTATCAAGCACATCATCAACTTACTGACCACTGTGGCAGGCAGTATCATGTTTCTCTGGCTTTTCTTGGAAAATGTATTGCAGCTTCCCCCAGCCATAAATTCTCATGTGTAGCTGCATTCCAGATCTAATAATAAAATGAAACCCTCTGGATGGGGCAGTGGGAAGCTATTTTGGGGATTTTACTGTATTAAAGGGTTTCTGATATGGAACTATAAACGGAGGGCTTTTGAATCAAATCTGTTGTAAAAATATATTCTACATAAGGAGAAATAAACCCCAAATAAACAAACTAGCTTCAGCTAGTCACATGCAGAGAGAGCATCGACTTGAAAAGGTTAGGTAATAAGTCATCTTTGTAAGTCCATTTGTATCCACTTGGGGTGCTTTTTGTCCCAAAAGCATCAAGCAGAGTAAGGAAGACAAATGGAGACAGTGAAAAATGGAAGAAAAAAGCAGTCCTTGCAGTGCTGAACTACTTGATGTACTGAGATTTTTCTGTTTGTTTGTTTGTTTATGGTGTAAAAGGTGAACTAGAAACTTGGATTTTAACAACTGCACAATTGTTGCAATGGAAAATAGGAAAACGCCTCTGATGGTTGCTGAGATTGTGATAGTCTTCTGTCATGACCTCATATTTATTATGGTGGGAAATATGATACTTTGTGTATATGTTAGCTGTTTATTATTATGAAAAGATACCTATGCCATAAAGAGTAGGTGTCATAGATCTGTTGTGTGGTAGTTGTGAGGCACATTGTTTAATACATTGGGAGAACTTGGTAATCAGAGTGTAGCAATGTGGCCATTAGGGACTTGGTTGTAGTAAGCAATAAGGACAGTGCTGTGTGTACTAGACATGTCTCATCTTTCACAGCAGGGCTATAAACAGTAAAAGAGGCAATAAACTGAAGGATGGGGAGAAGGAAAAAGTGATCAGTCAGGAGCATGTTTAAAACAGCATACTTTTCTTACTGCAGTGTAGTGTCTTGCTGTCGCCTCCCTCAATTGCCTGTTATTCAAGGATCTGACAGGCATTGGAATAGCAGTAGGTCTCATATGGTGCAACTACCCGTTCCTGACCTGCAGCTGTTCAAACCTCTATTTGCTTCTCAGTGAGCCATTTGCTGGTTTGGTTTTTTTTTTTTTTTTTAAATGCTGAGATGAATCACAGCTCTTTCCTTGAAAGAGAAATGGTGTCATTCCTATATGGATGCAGTAGGTACAAATTTGAGCCTTTTGCCAGGCTGGTCATTGAAGCCTGTGCTGCTTTCATTTCTTCATTTGCACTGGTCATTGCCAGTCCACAGGCTTTTTCCATACCTGGTTTGAACTAGAATGAGCTCACAACTTTATATGGTAACGCCTGAGGAGAGCATGTTCTACATTCAGTAGCAGAGAGAAGAATATATATCTGCTATTTATTTATCCACTTTCTAAAGTTTATTTTACATGTTTTTGTGTTGGAATGAGTTGTGTGTTTGTGTAATGCCTAACACAGTGGCACTGTGAACACTGGGACCAACTGAGCATTTTTTAACCTATGTATACATGCATATGTATATAAGTGAAGTATTAAGACTATAATATTTTAAAAGTATTAGAAAAGCAGAGAGTGCAATTCTGTGATACTGAATTATACAAAGTATTTGTAATCACAAAATTCCCCCAAACGTTTTTCTCTGCATTACAATGCCCTTTTAAAAAATGTTTGGCTTTTTGTATTTGTATTTGCTTTCGTTGTGCATTGGAAACTGTTCATGCTGTTATGTATCTTGGGAATTCTTGGGGAAGAAAACCTGTTATTAGAAAAAATAGTGTGTTTGACTTAGATGGTGAGGGTGTGCAAACGAGTTTTAGTGATAAGCCTAGATCTCTAGATTTGCTGATTAACTGGAGGTGCCATGTTTTCAGAGTTAATATAGTGGCCCTGCTGTCTTGAGATGATGTAAAGGCCCTGGGCTGCCTTTCATAAAATAGTCCTGACAACTGAAAATGTTCTTGATAATGGTTAATAACTCTTACTGACAAAAGTATACATCAATGTTTTCTTCAATGCATTTCTTATTCTCTGACATTCTGCATCTTTTGCGTATGCCAGTGGCTTAAGAGACTTCTCTGCAAAGAAACTACTTGAGAGAGACTTAGAGGTCCAGTGGCATTGGAGGCAATTCCTTGGGCATATGGGAGGAGCGTGCTAATTTGCAGGCAGCCAGACAGGTACTTGGTGTAGTCAGTGGGAAGGCAGCCTGGTCTCTTGAATATGTAGTGAAGGGGTGCACGTGGTGCTAAGAATCAGGTGATTCTGCCACTGATGCTGATACACCTCTTTTAAATAAGCCTGGTGGCCATTTCTTGCTGTGATGCTCTCAAATACTGCTCAGGGGAGGTTACTCCTCAAAATCTTTCTCATTTTACTTGTGTTAGGATCCCTTTTGATTTGCAATACCTGATGATTAATAACAGTATGGTGATGTATGTGCCTGGTTTTAGTCTGTAGAGAGGGGAAAAAAACATTTTAAACAACTTATGACTCAGTTAATCTTAACACATGCCTAGTCTGTCTCTGTCACTGTAGCACATTTAAAGACTCTGTGTTGACTGCACCAGACAGAGCTGAGATGCAAAACATGATGTTCTTGAGCAGAAGGTGTAGTCGTCATGTAACTGTTAGGCCACACTGGAAACCTTTAGTGCTTTCCTTTACATTTTGTATGAACTATTTTCCAATTCAGAACTAAGTTATGATTACTTAATTTATAATATCTGCTCTACAACTAATTATAAAGACAACTTAAAAGAACATCAAGATCACAAGTTAATTAATGGTGGGCTATACCAGAGTTAAGTTTTCCAAGCAGTCTTACTTCAGCTGGTTTGTATGTATCACAATACAGACTTAATTGCAGTCACAAACTACTTTTTCTCCAGAAATCCTACTTCAGTAAGCAATGTTCTACGGCATTATGATTTTTCTTTTTTATTCAATGAAGGTCTGTTGTGCTCAGTTAAAGCATGTTCTCAAATACATAATTTATGATTTTCAGCTCTGGTCATTGCAGTATTTGTACTTGTTTTCAATTATTGTAAATCTATTGGGTATTTGATTTTCACATACTTCTTTGTACTTCACAGCATTAGTATTATTCCTGGTCTACCAAAGGAAAACTGAGGCACACGCTCCAAACTGTCCATAGTTTGATTTCCTCATCCAGTGGGTAGTTTTAGGTTAATGACTGCTGATATTATGGAATTTGTTTTTTCCCTAAAGTGCTTTACAGAGTACAATTACATATTGTCTTTTTGCCCACTGAGCAGGCTTGGTGGTTTGAACCTTTAGACACGACAGAATCCTATATTTGCCTGGTATTTCTGTCATGCATTATTTTAAACATTCTGTCCTGCAATGGAAAGTGCAGTCTGTGACCTTCCTGACTTCCACGACTTCCACCACTGGTACTTCAACAGTGAAAAATCAGGTCCTAGAAATTTAGGGCCTGATTGGCTTAATTTTCCATAGATCATCTATGTGCTAAGGTTACCTATGGAAGAGATATAAGGGGGATTGCTAAGCCATGGGGAACAAATGAAAAAGTGTCTTGGTGTTCTAGAAGTGCATTTGGTGCTGAATAATCTCCCCTAGAGGAGGCCAAGATATATTTGAATCCACCTATTTGAACTGCATAATAAGCTTTCTGCTGAATGCTTTTATCATGGGAAAAGAGGCCAGGGGAAGATGTGTTCAGACTATCTCAACTAAAAAATGCGTTCTGGAGTTTGCTATAAATACATGTGGATGCTTACAGCCTATAAGTGCAGGCTCACCTTTGTCCTAGTTGCTGACTCTACCTTCAGTAACTATTGTCCATATGAACTGGAAAAATACCTAGAACAGCATCTGGCCCAAAAAAAATCCAACCAACCAAACCAAACAAAAGAACCCTTGTGGATTTTGTTTAGTTATGAAATTCTGGAAGATTACAGCTATTCCATATTTAGCTATGGGACACAACAGAGGTCTCAACTGCACATTAGTGCAACTCCACTGCATTTATGCTATAGACAAACTGGTTTCAAAGCAAAGAAATGTGCAAATACTCTCCTCTTCTCCTTTGCTTGTGCTAAACTGGACTTATGCAGGGAGGGCAGTGACCCAATTAAGAAACAAAGGACTTGTCCACATTCAGAGGGACTGAGAATATACAAGAGCCTTCACCATGAGTAGGTTGTTGCTGGTAGATCTCAAGAGCAACCAGTCTTCTACTGGAAAGTATGTTGTGTAAAACTGATACCCATTGCTCCTGAGATGAGAATACAGCTGAGGGAGTGATGGAATACTTACCAAAAGTAAGATGGAAAAGTTACCAAGAGAGGTCATAGATAGACAGAGAACCACTGCCTTCAGAACACAAATCGGAAAATTCTGCTTTCTTTCTGCTTTCATGTCAGACACATTGCTCATTTTCTCAGTGCTGATTCTTAATACAGCTGAGTGTCAGAGTAAAGCTTTGTTGGACAAGATGTAAGGACAACAGTTCTGGAAAAGGAAAACTTGCACTGAACATGTTGCAAAAAGAACATGTTATCCCTGTTGGGCAGTAATTCAGGTTGGACCTAATGCTGCCTTGTATAGAGGGATGGATTTGCCCCTTTGACTAATCTTTGTATCACTCTTGTGGAATGAATAATAAGTAGCTAATGTTCGTTTTTGCAGTCTGGCAATTTGTTCAATGCAATTGCCTTCTTGACTGTGTAACTTCAATTTCATTGATGTTCGTGGAATTACACTGGTATATCTGGAAAGAGAAATGAGGGCACTGAGACTGCAACTTATCTAAGGTCATTCAGTCAATCTATACAGATGCTGAATTTAGAACACAGTCTGATTTCCAGTGCCCATATCCTGTGCCCATAATCTCTGCCTCATACCTCAGTGATTTAAAACCTGCCAGGTCTCATCTGTGCCCCTTAGATAATTACTGTCTGGAAACTCTGACTTAGTTGATGATGTTTGTTTCTAGATAAATAAAGGCATGTTGCCCATGCTTTCGTTATCTTACACACACATCTTCATTCTCTTCTCTCAGTGTGACCAAAACTATTGCTGAATAATGTGCTTTTTTAGACAGATACTCTCAGGTAAATCGGTTATTGGTCACAGGTTGGCTCACTAAGGGAGTTTTTTAAACTGGTTATATTCATGAAGTACAAATTGCTTTGGTCACAGGTTGGCTCACTAAGGGAGTTTTTTAAACTGGTTATATTCATGAAGTACAAATTGCATAGTCAGTTGCAGGCTTTCACACTGCTCTAGCCCCACAGTTTCTTCCTTGCTTTGTATCTTTGAGTGATAAAGCTAAGCCAACACAAAACAGGAACACAGCCAGGATTCTGAAAACACATGATGGTGTGAAGGTTTCTTCAGAAGGGTTGTAATCAGCCATGCTGTAGCCCTGGGTCTGCCCCTTGCATACTCATCACTAAACCATTTTTAAAATCCTGGATCTGTCTCATCATTTTTTCCGATCTTATGCCAGCACTATTTGTAGTTTCCCCACCTGTTACTGTGTGTATTACGCTGTAGAGCAATATGCAGACAGCTACAACTTCAGCGTGCTAGTGGACTGACTGCAGTGTTGTATATGAATTACCATATGTATTTCCCAGTTTTTCTTTTGATTTTACATTTCTAATCTGTGCAAAGCTTCTAGTATTATTTAGTTCATGATCTATTCTGTCTTTGTGAGTTGCATCTACCCAGACAAGAACCATTAAACAAGAAAGACAACCTCAAGAGGTGCCTTTTCTCAAGTGATAAGGGATTTCAGGTTATCGTGGTTTTTTCTGAAATATTTAATAGAAACGTGTCAGAATGTGAGGTCTGAGGCCTCTTTTCATTCATGAGAGGTATGATCTTGCCTAGTGCTGCTTGGCGGTTGCCATCACTACCTCTGCTACCTTGCCTCTTTCAGCACTCACATTGCAGTTTGTGACTGTTATTATGTATCACAGTACTGCCTGGTGCTACTGTGGCAGAGACCAGATGTTAAATGTTTCCTACTAGTATCTGCCTTGAAGCCTCTCTGAGAACTGTGACCACCTGGTGTTCAGGCTACAAGGCTGCAAGTGTGGCCCTGAAAACGTGTATAAGGGACCCTGAATGCCTGAGCAAGCTTGACATGCTAGAATAATGCTAGACATTTTTGGATGCAGGCTACGCACAGACCTGAGAGACAAACGTGGGGGTTAAGGGTGTATTGTAGGTAAAGCTGTAATCATAGTTGTTCTATAGGCTCCTCAAGCCTTTTGGGCAGAAAAAGCCTCTGCTCCAGAGAATTTGTATTCTAGGTGGACATTAAAGACCAAAGGAAGCATTGCTGACACTATTTTAGAGACTGGAGAGCGCAGTACAAGCAGCTTGTTTCTTTTTCTCTCAGGGAGAGTAGTCTAATGGGCCAACATGTAGCTTTTGGGTGAAATTTTACCTGAATTGACTTGCTGAAGGTCACATAGGGCATCTTAAGCTGGTATGGATCACCGCATGTCTCAGCCCCGTGATTTTCCTTCTGCACAAAGCGTTGTCAAAAGCCAATGATCTCAGTGCAGTCAACATTTTCTCCATACTCCTGAAGCCCAAGCTATGCTTTGGTAGTATTTGTCTGTCCTATAAATGTTTCTTGCTACACTTCATCCATGGCTGAATTTCAGGGACAGAGTAAGTCGTCTCTATAAATAGCTGATGAAACACTTCAGGATCTTCTGACAATGTCAGTTGTTACTATGAAGCTGGCAATGCATTTTTTCAGCTCTTTCTCCAATTTTATTTCCAAACCTACCATTTGAAATAATATACTTAAAAAATAATAATTATTAGCTTCTGTATAGAAGCTAATTATCTGTACAGTTAGCTGTATAGTTAATATCACCACACACGAGTAGCATGGGGATTTTTCAGAGTTTGTGCCTCTTGGTGCTAGATGTGGGAGGGCTAATGCTTGGTGTCCACAGTGCTTTTCCTTAGCTCAGACAAAATCAGAATATTGGTTCCCACCTGTGTGCTTCTCTGCCAGCTTTCTGCCTTCCTTCTGTATGTGTTCGTTTTGGGAATACTTTTTTGTTTGTTTGTTTAATGTTTATTCATATTATTTTTATGTATTGAACTTAATTCCTTGGGGTTTTTTTTTTCTGAACTTACAAAATAGTGTGTTTCTTACATTGAAGAAGGTGGGTTGTGTTTATTGTATTGGGAAAAAAAAACCCCCAAAGAATCAGGTTATTTCTCCTGAACTCTCATAAAAAAAAAAATAAATTTTATAGCACATCCACCTTTCTGCTTAGCTTTTTTCCAGGAAATTTATGCATAATATTTAACAGGATCCAACATTTTGGCCCAATATACATTATCAATGTCTTCTTTAAATAATTCAAATTTTTATTGTTTAACTTTGAACTAGTGGATAACCGCTCCAAGGAAGCATAAATTTTAAGTGGTGGTTATGACATGCTTTGAAAATAAAAGGGCTTTTTGATTCCTCCTTTAAGATTCTGTTAACAATTTACACAGGAGAACAATCACTCTGGATTTATTTTCTTTTATCTTTCATTGACTTCTTTCTTGAGAAACCATCCCACTGTTCTTTTTCACAAAGAAACAAGCTGTGCCTATGGAAAGACACTTGCTTAAAGACACACTGAGTTATTGAGCTCTCATACGGTTCTTTATCTTCCTGTGGCTTTTCTGAGACATTTTTGGCAGATGTAAACTATTGTGTTTCTACTGAGAAGCATTACAGCTGAGAATTGATGGTGATCATTTTCACATCAGTTGATTGTTTCACAGGTGATTATTTAAGTAGAGAAATCTGGGTAATTTCTTATTCTGTACCTCACTAAAATCAAATAGAAAAATAACCTGGGGAAACATTGTTCCTGTGTTCAGCATTTTTGAAGTTTTATTAAAAAGTTGGGGTTTTATTCTCATTCTAAGCTTTTGTGAGAGGGAAGAATAAGAAGCAGGTTGAAGGGATTGCAAGTCTGATGAACAGTGAAAATATGGAGGAGTGGATTCTTGAGATAATAATAGGACAGCTTTTGGGGAGCAAATGGCTGTTAAATATATACTGTGGGAAACAATTTCCGTTTCATTAAAAAATAGTAAAGGTTGACACAGAAGGTCAAAACTGTGCTTCTTTTAGTTTAAAGAGTCCTTTGATTATCGAGGAGCTTAATGCAAAGCCTGGCAGGAGGCTTTTGCTTCAGTGGTATTAAATTCAAAGTTCCTTCAGAATTGGGAACTGTGATAAGAAATACCGAGTGAGTTCACCCACAGACTTGTTGCTCCTCTTAGAAAAGTTCTGGCCTTCTTGGTGCTTCTTATGCATGGGGAGTGATATCTTCTTGCCACAGTGTTCTCCTGGGGTAAGGCACTCTACTGGGTAGGCCCTTACTAACATCTATGTTAGCATGAACTACAACAGCAGATCTTTTAGCAAATAAAAGATGAAAAAGTTGACAGTTCAGCTCTGCCATCTCCATTTCTGATCACTCTCTGCCACCTTATTTCTTCTAATCTTTTTGACAATTATGAGTATTCGTTTTGTCTTACCATATTGTAAGTAATCTTTTAATTTCTCCCTCAAATATACCTGCTGGCTCTCAGGTATCTGTGTCCGCTTAAGATCCTGTATCTATATGGTTCACTATGTTTCTTCCTCTTTCTCTACTTGACAGTTTTGTCCTTTCTTTCCTGTTGAGCTTATTTCTGCTTTGATTTTATTTTCTTTCTCCTTAGGCACACATAGTTTGTAGCTGTGCAACTCTGTCAGCTTTAGAAGGGACAGTCCTAACCTACCTCTAATATGGGAATAAACCGATTAAGCACACTGCTTTATTCATGCTGCTTGGCTGGGCAAAGCTTTCCTTTTCTCTAGATGAGCTGGAAGAGGCAGCTCCCTTTCCACTTCAGGTTTGGCATCAGAGTTCCGTTTTGGCTCTCTTTCCACTACAGACCTCCATTCATATGCTTCTTGTTACCATCCACACAGTTCATTTATAAATTTAAATTAAAGTAGTAAACAAAATACCAAATACTCCACCTAAAGCTCCATCTATAAATATCTCCCATGCCTACTCATGCTGTCTGATTAAGGGGCAGTAAGCAGTTATTTAGAGAACCTAAAACAGGTCAGATTCCATCAGGATATGCAGGTTTTTTTAAAAAGGGAATATTCTGTTTAGCATCCTGTTTCATAGATGAAAAGCCCAACTCTCTTAAAATGCGCTTTTACAAAGTTCAGGCCCCCTATTTTGACATTTTCAGAATTAAAAAATTAGATTTTTCATTCTGAAATAGTTTTTTCATCCAAAATGGGCTAACATAGCCTATCCAAATTGGATTTTTAAATACTTGCCCCTTACAGAAAGGTGTGGGTTTGTTCCTATTTGGAATTAACTTGGATTGTTTTGATTTCTCAGACTAGCTGAGAGATACTATGGTGGTAGCTGTTGGTTCCTTGGAACAATGATGACATTTTTGTTTTACTTGTTTTGTTATGAAAGTACAAATTTTACCCATGTACCAAGTAAACATGAAAAAATGATCAGTACCTTTGCAGCAGTGGCTAGTAAAGCAGTAGCTGCTCAGGAAATCTAGTTAGTTTATACAAAAAAAAGATTAATAACCTTCTTTTAGAAGGTCTACTCAGAAAAGTTGTGTTATAGGATGATGGCCAACAAATAAAAAATGGCTTTTAAGACGTACCTCCTGTATGAAGCCATCAGGTCCCATAAGGATCACCTCTAGTGTGCAGCAGTACCATCTGACTTCATCCTCATAGATCCCCAGAGGAAAGGCATGAAGCTGGTTGTGATGGCTCACCACTCATGAGGGAGTGCTTAAAAGGTTGTGGATCTTGTGAGTGCAGGAAAGCTCTTTGCCCGGGAGACAGCTCTAGTTCATAGCATTACAGCTTTATGTGTGTACTTCTGGGACTTTTCTTACTTGCTCCTGCTGTTCTTCTAGAAACGCAACCTCCTGCTCTCTGTACAGTGAATAAAAAGAATGTCTTTGCTGACTTCAAAGGCTTAAATAGTCATTTAGGTGATTGAAATTGGACATGTATTACAAACCACAGATAACTACCCAGCTATAAAAATAAACCACGCAAATTACACCAACATACACATAATATGTACATACATGAAATATTTTGTTTTGTAATTGCTATTTAATACTGTCTAAGAGTATCCTAAGAGAATGCTCATCTGCACTTCAATAAAAAAAAAATCTAGGCACTGCATTCATCAACATTTACTTCATGATATAGATAGAAATGTTGTAGCAACCTTGAGAATATTTGCATTGAACAGGTGAAAAGCATGCAGTTCTGATTTTGCAGCTTAGATTTGGAATTTGGTTTTTAGACTGTTTATCTTAAAATATATACATCAATCTTTGGAAGTTCAGCTTGCTTCGACTGCATGAAACATGTTGCAATCCTCTTCCAAATTCCAATTTGTAACCTTAGTGCTGCATTTGTGAGGTTTTTTTTTTGAGCTGATGGGTAGGTATTAGCCGTGCGTGTATACGTGTTCCTCTAAATTGCATAGACTTATGGGATAGAAGGCGACTTGGCAGAAAGCAGAGCTTTAGTTAGCACTACGAAGTGGAGGACACGTGCTGACCAGCTGGTGATTATTCTCATTATTCATTCACATGGGCTTAGAGACCTGTGGTTGCCTTTACTGAGCATAGTTCTGTCTTTGTCTTTTATGGCTTCCAAAAGCTAGGCTTTAGTGAGCATTTTCTTTTTGTAAGTAGGGTTTGAAATGTATCTGGTGTAGACACTGCTAGAGAAGATGACCTTGGCTGATGATAGGTGCAGTCATTAATGACAGGCTAGATGAAGAACATAGTAAACTTGCCAATTCCCAGAAGAAACATTGTCGCCAGGGCAACTGAAATGATATGACATGGGAGATAGGGGACAAGCTTGCCAGGCGGCTCCATCTCAGTGCTGTCTTTTCAGATTTTACCCTCTGGAAAGCACAGGCAAACGGTCCCTGTCCCACGTTATATAAAGTTACTGGTTCCACAGACCTTTGTATGTGCTTCTTGGTGCCTGCTTTTGGGATGTACTGAGCATGTTGCCTGGATGAAAAAGAGACTTGTTACTTTTATAAGATGTGCTTCCATACTTTCTGGTTTAGCTCCAGACCTGCTTTCCACTGGAAACTGTTTCATGTCTTGGGTGTCCTTGTCTGTGCTGCCTCTCGTGATCCATAACCTGAAAAGGAAAGTGGGAAGTGATTTAAGGGTCCACACAGACTTCAGACTAATGATAAACAACGTCAAACTACATTGGCGAATCATAAGAGGGTCTTGAGAAGTAGAAATATATGTCAGTAGAAAAAAAAAAACCCAAACAAACAGATATTTTATCGAAGTGGGAAGAGAGACAAAGAAACAGAGGAGTAGACAGTAACTTTTGTCCAGAGCCTAGTGGGAGGTGCGTTCCCCCGTCAGCCGTCCCCTCTCGCAGGCTCGGTGCCCTCTAGAGAAGCTCTTACGGCCCGGGCCGAGGGCGCCTCCCCGCCGGGAGCGGGGCTGGAGCCACGTGACAGCCCGGCGGCGATAATAAGGCGCAGCGCTGAGCCGCGGCGGGCTTCTCCGGAGGGTCAGCCGCAGGGACCCGCAGCAGCACAGAGAGGGAAGGAAGGGCGGTCACCACAGGGCAGCAGCTACCTGACAGTTTCAGCCTCTGCTCTCTGCGAGAGTCATCAATATTCACTCCCTGTCACCTTGGAAAAAGGAAAAAAAAAATTAAATTAAAAAAAAGGCACTGCTACATACAGCACACCAGCAAGTAAACTAAGCTTAAATATATATATTTAAACATAGTAGAAGTCACAGCAGCTGAAGCTGATCCCCAGGTAGTATGAATAGCATGAACCAGATAGAAACAAACATGCAGTACACCTACAACTATGAAGAAGATGAGTACATGACCCAAGAAGAAGAATGGGACAGGGACCTGCTCCTGGACCCAGCATGGGAGAAACAGCAAAGAAAGGTCTGGAAATAAATTAATGTGTATCTGTATATGTGCTTCTGTGTTGAATGATGTCTCCTGTCTTATTGCTGTGTTGCAGGGCTGTGCAGTAAGAGGTTCTAATTTTATAAAAGAATATATTTTACATTGTATAAAGAATGTTTATCATATACATTAGCTATGCCATATTTTGAGGATAAAGCATTCATGTTTTGGATTCTTAAGTGAAACTTAATGTAAGGTGAAACTAATTTATGAGGCCCAGGAGTTTCTTTTTATATAGCACTAGAAATATTCTGTCAACACCTCTAGATTTATATATTAGTATTTCAGTAATTTTTAACTTCACTTCCTGGGTCTTCCTTTTGGAAAGCAGACTCTGAATGTGTATGCCTGATTGTTTTTCAAAAACAATAAATTGCAATTATAAACAGGGAAATGAATGACATGGTTCAAAATTGGGGTGCAAAAGGAGTTTAAAATATTTCTGAAAGCAGACTGAGAAATCAGTTTTGAAATTGTGATCTTTTGAGTCAGCTCTTATTAGAATTTACTCTCAATTCTGAGTGAATGATCTGACAAGGAAAATATTGCCTAGGACTATATACAGGATAGATTTGGAAAACTGTGTTTCATGATTAGGTTCTCACATGCCAATTCACTGTCCCCCAAAAAAATGGGTCTGTAAACTCCTAGGAATATACCATTGTAGATTAAATGCTTCTTGCCTTTTAAGAAAACTGTTATGCTAGCAAATACTGCTCATGCTCTTTTTCTGAACATAGGCAGAGATTATAATCCCATCAGCAGTCTTGTCAATGGTTTGGTGCTTTAGTAATATTTGCAATGTCTACATTCAGAACACTTGCCTTTTAAGCAGTATATGGAAAAGAGAGATATGAAATATTGTAAAGGATTTGTTACTTCCTAATGTAAATGGTGATGTTGAAGTCACAGCTGACAGATCTGGGATTAAAAGGTTATCTGCTGGTTACAAGAATAAAAAAAAAAGGTAGGGGGAGAGAAATGATGCTGTAGACAGTAAAGCTTTTTGCTTTATGCTTTTTGCTATTGGTGAGCAACTGAATATGCTTTTTGCTATAGGTGAGCAACTGACTTCAAACACTTAAATAAAAATTGCCAATTTATATCTGGCCCAGTGTTATACTATGCTATACAGCTATTCTATAAAGGTATAGCAATAAAAGTGAGAACTATTAGAATCTTTGGGCCAATGGGTTTGCTTTTCCATTAAAATTGGTAGAGCCAATATTTTCCTCTCAGTTTTCACTTGTAGCCTTCCTCTTTAAGTTTTAGCTGGTTTTATTCATTTTCCCACACTCACAGCTGTTCGAATCCTCCTGTAGGAGTATAGTGGGAGAAGTTCTGGGCTAGATTGAAGTTACTTTTCTTGATCTACCAGCTGCTGCAGCTCCTAACCAATTATTAAGCTCTACTCATTGACACTGACACTTCTTTTAATTTGATGCTCTTTAGGTGAACTATTCTTTTATGAGAATGGAAATTATCTTAGTGCTTTAGTGATTTGAAATTGCTCAGCTGTAACAGGTCTGATTAAGATTCAATTGGCCAGCATATTAGAGAATGCTGTTTTCAAAATAAAGAAATAATGGGCAGGTTACTCTAATGCACTTCTCCTACAGCACAAATAATAAAAACCCAGAAAGACAATTTGGATTCTGCAGGCTTTCTTATGTTTACATGTCTATTGACTTTTACGAAAGAGCAGAGATTAGTTAGTCTAAGACCCCATAGCAGGTTTTTTGTTTCCATTCCTCTAAACAGACACAGCTTCAGCAGGAAATCAGGTTTGGACATTTATAAATTAAAGCATACTCTGCTTTACTTCAGAGAGTAGAGAGATTGTGACTTTGCTACTCTATATTGCCAGTTCCTGGGTCTTAGTTTTAATATTAAAGTGATGCCACGTTTAAATAAAATTTTAGGAGAGGGGATCTTCATTCCTTGGCTTGGAAAGGAGTCTGAACTTACTGTTGCATGAAAAATAGGTACTCTTATGCTAAAGGGCCCAATAAACTTCATACGATTTCAAGGCTTCTATCTTTTTCTAATTGGTGCTAAGACAGTTGCAGAAAGTATTTTCTTTATTTCCTTATTTATTAGCAGAAGATTGCAGATACATGGTCACATATCTTTGTTCTAACTGGTAATATAATATTGAAAAGTGATCTTGGTGGAGCCCTGGCAGTTGGCAGCATATATTTTCTATTAGGCAGTCTTGGAACAAACCAAAAATAAATGCCATTGTTTCTATTGTGGGCTGCCCTCTCCAGACTTGCCATTTCGGTGATATGCCTGGTATGAGATCTGTCAACAGATGCTGGTAACACATGATGACGTCCATAGGATTACAATGGATGTGACGCCTAATTATAACCATAGTTCATAGAGTATTATGGTCTGCTGTAATACAGGCTCCTTGCAGATGTCAGAATAAATATGAACTACACTATAGGACAGGAAGCTGACTTGCAGCTTAGCTGTCTCTCTGAAGGTGAATAACAATTTAAATGCTTTAGTTGGGGTAAAATTTAGCCTGTGTCAAATGAAGAACTCAAGAAAATAAGACAATTTGACCATTTACTGCATTAGACTCTACTGCTAAAAACAGGATCATACAGTTGGAAATTTCAGGCAGCATCTTTAGAGGAAGACTAAGTAACAAAACAATTTGTATTTTGTATGGGCATGGTGTCTTCAGTAGGAAGTGATTACAGAACTACAGCCTTTGTGTCTTTTGAACGTGTAGGTGGAAACCATGGGAAACTTTTGAAATCTGTTCCTCGATGCAGTACTCTTTGACTGGCCACAGGCACTTAAGCAGCAGTTGAGAGATCTATGAAAATGGCCCCTGTTTTTGTTCACTATGTGGAAATAAAAAAGTATTGGAAATAAAAAATCTGGCCATCGGAGGTCGGATTCTCATCTTCACCTTGCTCTGTAACCTTAGGCAAGGTCAGCTCACCTCAGACCTTGGTTTTCCCACTAGTGAAAAGTGGACAGCAGTGGTGTTTGTAATAACTGATAGAAGTGGTTGGTTTTATGGTGTGTCAGACTAGTGATTAGCTGTCTTTCAGTCCCTACCCTGCTGAACTGGAATGGGAGTAAAAATCATACTAGCTTATAGCAGAAGACTTAAAACATGATTTCTCTTCTCTCTGTGGTAAATTTATTTCTTAAGTTTCCAAAAGAAAAGTTCAATATACCCCACAAACCTTTTAGTTTTCACTAGCTTGTATCTCAATATAACTAAAAGGAACACAGGAAAATGCAAATTCCGTTAACTTAGGAAACTGAGCACAACAATACCACTCCAAATGCAACTGTATTGTTTGCAAAGTGTTTGAACTGCCAACACTACTTAGTGACATGTGTGTTAAATGGGGCTTTTTTCTTATTTGTAACTTTTGCTATAAATACTTTATTATAGCAGTGTGCTTTTAAAAACTTTGACATGAAACGTGGCTTGTTAGTTTTTCAAGGAAGTCTTAAGCCTTCAGGATAAAGATCTGAAGGCTGTGAAATTGGTGTGATCCCTTCTTCAGGATGGCTGTATTGTAAAGAACTAAATTGGCTCCACATATTTCACGTGTGTCTTCTCTAGGTATTCAGACTTGTCTCTGACACTTGCACTAACACACGTGAAGAAAGAATATATTCCT
>BJBW01006992.1:48248-60461 GCA_004320125.1 Scolopax mira | reverse complement strand
ATGCAGCCCAGGATGTGATTGCCCTTCTGGGCTGCAAGTGCCCACTGCCTGCTCATGTCCAGCTTCTCATCCATCAGCACCCCCAAGTCCCTTTCCTCAGGGCTGCTTTCTAATACCTTGTCACCCAGTCTGCACTGATACCGAGGATTGTTCCGGCCCAGAACCTTGCACTTGCTCCCGTTGAACTTCATGAGGTTTACTTGAGCCCAGTTATTTGACATGCGTTTGAAAATTGACATGCCACAACAGTCAGTGCCATAGTATAGGCTGGTGGGCTGTGTGCCTTTGAGCTTCACCCTTCCAATAAATCACACGAGCACTTGTTTGCTGAGAAGCACATCCTGCTGCACACGATGGATGAGGTATAATTTAAGGAGCCCCACTCCATGGGGGAGGGACCTGAACCATGCCTTTGGATGCACACCAAGTTAGGTTCATAGAATCATAGAATGGTTTGGGTTGGAAGGGATCTTAAAGATCCATGATCCCTGCCATGGGCAGGGACACCTCCCACCAGAGCAGGTTGCTCAAAGCCCCATCCAGCCTGGCCTTGAACACTTCCAAGGATGGGGCAGGTTGACTTAGGCCTTTGTGTAGCTTCATGTTGGAAAAGACCTGTGGCATCCTTCCTGGCACATAGTTAGCACATGCTGAATTGTGGCAGCTGAGGTAACATCTGGCTTGGAGGGCAAGAGCTGCCAACAGCTGAGGGCCATGTAAGGTCTCAGGGAACCACAGGCTAGCTAGTTCTGCTTCGGCATGGAGACAACCCCCAGCCAGAACTGAACTCACTGCCCTCATCAAATTTGCGTTCCTGAAGAATAAAATCAAAACAACCAAACCCACCTCTTTGTAGAGGACATCACAATTACAAATAAGAGGTTTATTTTTATGGAAGAATTATTTAAGGATGATGAAACAGAAAAGAAGCCAGCTTGAGGATGTTGGAAGATGTTACACTGGAAACATCCATATTAATATAGTAAATTGTGGAAAACGCAGAATTAGATAAGGTGCTCAATTTTCAGTCATATCAGTAGGATCATTAGCAGCAATTACAAGGATTTAGGGTATTAAATCTGTAGAGGAAATAAATGTTGTCTTTTTTTTTTTTTTCCTCTGAAGTGCAAACGATTTGTAAAGCCCTCAGTGTCTTCCGTAGCACAGAGCTGTATTAAAAACGGGAAGCAGGGCCTGTGTGCTCTCAGTGAAATTTAACACTGACAAGGAGGCAAAGTATCTGCAGCAGCGAGAGGCAGTGGCTGCAAAGTGTTTGCATGCATGTTTTATGCAGTGATCCTCTCATTTTAGTAATATCTGTCACAAGGTAGACAGCCATTTATGTGTCTAGAGCCCATGAAACTTTTCATCACCGCTGACAAAAGGTAACAGCACCGCTCCAACAGGGTCAGGCAATAATTCCCACACAGTCAGAACAACTGAAATCCATGGGAATGCAAGCTAGGCTGTCCCTGGGAACTTCATTTTGAGAGACCCACAGGTTCGATTCAATCTATCGGGGTGTCTGAATTGATATATACTCTACTCACATGTTTTTTGGACTGAGAGGGGTCAGTATTGGGGAAAAAATAATAAAATCTTACTCTATATAAATAGTTATCTATAAAAATTGCTTTATCCATAGAAAATTAGAATGCAGATTCTTTGTTTTCTTTGAACATAGAGTGAAAATGCCTTGTAGAAACATTGAGTTTCTCTACACACACAGTGGTAGACTCTTGGTAGAGCATCGTTAACAAAGCTACACCAATTTGCATCAACTGGGAATATGGTCCATAGGACCTAAGTTACACTGGAAGATAATAACGATTTCTCTCTCAAGCATTGTTTTGTGAATTCAGCCATTAAAACATGGGAAGTAATTAACATCTCAATATTACATATTGAAATTTAAAATATTCTAAAAATAGCATATTAAGCATATAATTTTAAACTTAAAAGGATTGGCATTTGCTTGTATGGTGGTTAAGCAATTAGATTCTGTGTAATTTGGGTAAATCCACAGATTTCACTGAGTTTGTATACCTATGTCAAGCCTGGCATCCGCACCAAGGTATTTGTGTATCACTTGTCCGTTCCGTCACATCTAGATTTCAAGCCACATGGTGCAGTTCTCATGTATCTGAAAAGGTGTTTTAAACTCCTATTGAAGCTAATAGGAATTCAGCCAGTGTATGGAAGGTAGAACTAGGCTTCACACAGATCCTAGGACTTGGACTATTGCACTCTTCATCTCAAAAGCAAGCTGGACACAAATTCAAACTGAATGAAGAAACTTTCCCTCTTCATGTTCTTATTCTTTTACTTGACACTGAGCGCTTTTTAGAATAAAGCCCATCTTCTTGTCTGCAGGCAGCTCCGTTCATATGGCCAGTGCTTTCATTTGCACCTTCTGGTTGAGAACTCCCTTCGGTCGTCTGAAACAGAAGTCATAGAATCATAGAATGGTTTGGATTGGAAGGGACCTTAAAGATCATTGAGTTCCAAACCCCTGCCACGGGCAGGGACACCTCCCACCAGAGCAGGTTGCTCAAAACCCCATCCAGCCTGGCCTTGAACCCCTCCAGGGATGGGGCATCTACAACTTCTCTGGGCAACCTGGTGCCAGGGTCTCACCACCCTCACAGGAAAGAGTTTCTTTCTAGTATCTAATCTAAATGCAGTGTCAGTGAAGACACATGCACATCTTCCAACAAGCAGCCACTAGACTTGATTCCCATTAGGAAGCTCTGCCTGACTCTCCTCTTTCAGTGAGACAACTTTTTGGCTTTCAAGAAGATTGAACTGAATGCGTATAAGTGTCTGTAAGAGGAGGCTTGCACCCCAAATCTAGTATTGTCTAGCTCAAAGTCTGGCCAGTCTTGTTTGCACACAAAGCAGACAAAGCGAGGGGCCTGTCTATAACATGTTTCTCATTGTAGACCTGTCTTATGCAAGTCTTATTCAACTTATTTAAAATCTTTTTAGATTTGACCCAGTAACACAATCTTCTCAGGTTTCTAGTAGTGGGTTATGTTCTGAACTCAGTTTCAAGGCACAGAACCACTCACACAACCAAAAATGAAGGCATGCTCTACCAAAGTAATATATACTTGCTTTGCCAGACACCTATCTGAGTAAGAGTTCAAAAAAAAACTATTTAAAACCTACTTTTCTTTTACACTGTGCATTTGCAGATGCGTTATTTTCTGTCTTCATTCCAGTTGCCTCTTCCATTTCTAAAGAAAGTAATAATTAAATTAGAAAGAACCAGGGCTAAGTAAGCATACAGTCAATTTAACAGCTTACTGAAGTAAAAGATACCTAATCAGCTATTCCTCTGAGCATTTATCACACAGGAGAGTAAGTGAAGAATGATGAATACTTCCTAAAATGTTTTTCTGAGGCAATGTGATTAATGTTATCAGGACTTGGGGGTGAGCCTGGGGGTGTTTAGAGAAAAGAATGAAATTAGCAGCTTGACTGTAGCATGTGGGTTCAGATAGACCTACTGAGCCAAACTCTGCCTTTGTCCAACAGGTTTGTGCTACTGGAACTCCAGGAGATGGGAGGATTCAATGTAGAATGGGCTTGGAGAGTCCTTAAGCTAACAGTATACCTGTTATTTTCCCCTGGATTGGTCCCCAGGTAAGAGATAAATAGAGCCTGAAAACCTTCAGGCTAAATTTGAGTAAGACAATGGTCAAGTTCCAGTATGCCAGTTAAAAAAAAAAAACCCAAACCCAAAACAAAAGGTAGAGCACGTTACGGAAATGTGCTCACCAGAGTGCTGAATTAACATATTTACTCCTTAACATATAGCATAGGTGACCAGAAATGAGTAGAAACACTGTGTCTGTAGGAGAAAGGATCAAGAGCAGGATTTGGCCTAAAAAAGTTTGGATGAAGTATATATGGGGCTTTTTACTTATTTATAATAATTTACATTAAGAACAGCACTTTGGCCAAGTGGTACGAAATGTAATTGATTACTTTTCCTTCCATCTAATGGCCTAGATTATGGTGGCTGGTGTTTCTAACAGGTCATCTGGAAATGAATGAAGAAGAGTATTCCTTTGAGCATACATACCTGTGAGAAGGGCATCAATTGTCTCCACTGCATGTTTTGCATCTTCCATTGTGAAACACATCGGTGGTTTAAATTTGAGTACATTTCTGTGAGGTCCATCTGCACTAAGAAGGATTTGATGCTCTTTCAGTCTGTGGAAAGTGGAAACATTTGCGAGATTGTGTCCTGTCAGATCCTTCAGGCCAAGTTATGTTTTGAAACTTTTCTTTTTCTAGTGCTATGTTATGAAAAGCTACAGAAATTTAGACTGAAATTAATGAGTAACCACTGGGGAACATTAGGAGCGTTTGATCACTGCACATAGTCTTTAAAAAAAACATTTACTTGTAAATAAGGTGAAGGGCTTCAGCTGTGGCTGGTGTTCGCTTTTGTTGATCTTTCACTAGATCCACTCCAACAAACAATCCAACACCCCTGGAGAAGAGGAGAAAAAAAACACACCACAGACAGGTGAAATCCAGTGCCAGTACCCCAAGCCTTTGCTGCAAATGCAAAACCTGTTTCTAACAGGTGCAATTCCCTTCCCTGGGGTGCAAGTGGGGAAGAAGCAGCAAGAAAGAGAGGAGACTCTCTGTGGTTGTCTTTTGGCACTAGCTAATTCAGACACTCAAGTGAGGTAACAGATATTTGTGGATAAATAAATTTATCTGGCTCATTAAGACTACCAGGCCAGTTAAGACTGATAGAATAATTTTCTTTTTCTCTTACCCTGCAAGCCTCTAGTCAGGGACTTCTGGAGGACAATTAACCAAAACCAAGAACTACAAAACCCCTACAACCCAGCTCTGTCCACCCCCCGCAAAAAAAAAATAACCTGAAGGGAGTTATAATGGCAGTGACATGAGATAAGGAAAACCCACACTAACATCTCCAAATAAAATGGACCAGAGATTTGAACAAGGTCTCCATCTGCCCAACAGTGTGCTGGCAACTGGGCTATTGCACACGGATGGCTCTTTCTCGTACTCTCTCCCAGAACTTTTCTTATCCCTAAAAAGACAGACAACTTTTTTGAAAAACGTATTGCCTTACAGTGTCTGGTTTGGGTAGCCCATTTTAAAAAAGAGGGGTAGCACAATCATAACGTAATGTTTCTGTGTTCCACTCACCCAGAACTTGTTGATTTTTCTAGCACAGGTATTTTTCTTGCTGTAAGGCACCCACCTGATATCTCCCACTAAGGGGTGCTTCTCCTTTTGCTCAGCGAGCAACTCCAGGAGATAATTTCCTACACGTGTAGCATTCCCTTGGAGATCTTCTTTTTCTATCACCTCCAGCACAGCCAAACCAATAGCACAGGACACCGGATTGCCTCCAAACTGATAGTAAAGACAAATAGGAACATAAAACCCATCAGAAACATTAACCTGTGCCTATCCATGCAGTTTTCAGTTGCCTTCTCCCCCTTGGTATGTCATGAGGAAAGCTTGAAGAGGTGGGGATTTTTGTGCTGTGCAGGCTGTGGAGCACCAACCCCCAACAGTTTGGGCATTGTAAGAGGCCCAAGGTGGGGTGTCCCTCTTCCTCTGCTTTGGGGTTCAGTAATTTGAAGATTTCACAGCTGAAGGATTCAAGCTGCTCTCATGGTTTGCTGATCGCATGCTCAGGCAAAACGCTCCTGTGAAGAACAGTGGGGGACAGATCTGATATTTCTTGAGTCAGAGCCTGTAGACTCCATTGAAAGCAGGGGGATTCATGGTAGTTGGGACAAAGACTCAGTCACAGGAGCAGAAAGAGGACTCAGTAGACATGAAGAGAGCTGCTTTTCTAGGCCATGCACACAGCCCAAATGTTTCCTGGTAAAGGATCACTGTTTTACAGAAGGTGACAACTGCAGAGCAAAGTCTGCCAGGGCACAACCCACCCCCCAGAACAGAGCCCATCCTAGAGAATGACATTTTACATGGTCAGCATCTCAGAGGGGGCAGAGAGAGAGAGAAGTAAGGAAGAATTTATGTGTATGGATGTGAGCTGAGATACATGACTTGCCAGTGACCTACTGTTGGTTCATATTAGGATATACCACTTGGTACAGAGGATATTTCAAAGCTTCTGCACTTCCTTTTAGATATTAGACTGTGGTTGACCTGAGCTCTTAGTAATGTGATACAGTGGTGGATGCAGATGTTAGCAGAATCACCTGAACAACTTCTAAATGCAGACCAAAAGGAAATAAAAAAAAAAAGACAAACATTCATCTATGAACTTACTGTATTGAAATACTCCAGTCCAGAGGCACCAAAACTTTCAGCGATTTCCCTTGTTGTGACCACACAAGACATAGGGTGTCCATTGCCAATGGGCTTTCCCATGGTGACAATGTCAGGCACGAAATCTTCACCTTGCAGCTGGAACGCCCAAAAATGCTTCCCCACTCTGCCAAAGCCAACCTGGACCTCATCAGCTATGAACACTCCACCCGCCGCACGCACGTACCTAAAAGCAAACAGAATATGGCTAGTGGTGCAGTACGTGTCTCAGTCAGGGAATCTAGGACAGTTTGTATTCTCCAGGTTAGGAAAAAAAAAAAAAATAGAAGGAACATGGCTGCTGAAACACAGCTATAGCTATTGCTATTGATAAAATTTTTCGTTTGCTAGTTTTTTGGAGGCAACACAGGGGTACTGTAATGGTACTGCAGGGTCATATCTGTGGGGGTTCAACTTCATCTCCCATCAAAATGATGGCCTGAGGATTAAAGATAGAAAAGGAAAGACAATTAACCAGCTAAAAACAATTAGTCAGCTGATGTTACATGAAAAAATAGATCTGGAATCATACTCTTCAAAAAGTAGAAAGTAACCACAGGTAGGCAAGAATAAGAGAGGGTAACAGCCGAATTGATTGAATAAGCCTATAGTGAAAAACCTGTTTCTTTGGTTAATTTTCCAGTTATACCCTTTTGAAGTGATGTACGTACTCTGCCACTTTCTGGAAATAGCCCACAGGTGGAATTACTTGGCCTCCACAGCTCTGCATGGATTCAGCTATGAAGGCAGCAATCTACAAAAAACAAACTCAGGTGAGAGCTGTGTTCATCTACTTGGCCTTTACACAAACTTCTAATAATCTAGAAATAAATGTTTAAATGTGCACCTTAATTTAATCACACAATGGGTTGGACAATCGAGGGCTCTTGAGAACAGCTACGGCTAAAGAATTTATTCATTTTGTAATCTGGGGTGCCCAAACTCATTAGCAGGGTCATCTTTGCAACCTGCTGGGAATACAAGGACCTTCGCTAAGGCCTCGTCCTGTAGCTGAAGTGGAAGACACTGGTGTCAGTGGCTGTTGGATCAAGCTCCTGGTTGCTCTGTAAATTTATTTACAAATTTCAATTTACAGGAGACACACAACAGTATTTGCCATTCTCCCCAAGGGGTTAATGCAACTTGCTTAATGCCAAGGCTGTCCAGTAATGGGTCTATGTGGTGATTAGCTTTTTTGTTCAATCCTGGACACCAAGTAGAGGTGAGCTGAAGCTGAACTGCAAGATGACCTGAGGCTATGCTTTGGGCACCCCTGCCTAATCCAAATAACTACAACACAAGTAAAATGTCAGCAGGAGGCACTTGACAAAAGAGGAGAAAAACTCTACAGGTGAAATAATTCCAATTGCTAGGAATGAAAAAGAAAGTTATTTCAAGTCAGGAAGGGTAAGAGCAGCAGATCAGATACACTGGAACATCAAAATTCGTTTCTTGTCAACAGCAGAGGTCTACGCAGCAGAGATACCATATTACCCCAAAGTCTCAGCACAAGTCTGCTATTTAAGGGATTGCATCCCCACACCACTTGTGAACCCCTCCCTGAGCATCAAGAGGTCTCTCTGGGCTGGTGCAGTCTTCCTGGAAACAAGGCCGAGCAGTAACGTGTAAAGAACCGTACACTATATTTGAAGAGGCATGCTACGGCCCGTAGCACGTGAGGCTTAGCCTTTAGCACAACTTGTCCTGCCACAGGTCTATGTCACCAAAAACCTAAGAAATAGGCAAAAGAAAGGAAACAAGGGAAGAAAAAAAAAACAAAACAAAACTATGCGTTAGTAGAGAATAAAAAAAAGTTGATGAAGAAATTAAAAGAAGAGTGATGTTAAGTCCATTGGACTAGAAGGAAATACGTTGTTCCAATCTCCACTGAAGTCTTCTGTGACTTCAGTGGGCTTTGGATCAAGCCCTGTGTGTCTCAAAATGCTAATTCCATCACACAAAACATTAACACACTTTTTAAGTAAGTCTGTTCAGAAATTTGCTGGTTTCATCAAAGTCATATTGGGTATGATTGAAAGGTTCACCTTTGTAGATGACCCCAAAGTTATCTTAAGGTACTAGACTCAGAAAAGTAGTATCAAGATTTTATTAGCATATTCTCTCCATGTCCTGGGACTTTTATATATCCTTGCTAGAATTTGTGATGTAGTTTCCCACCTGACCTCAAAGTTTGCCCTAAGATATTTACAATCAGTAGATTGGAAATTAAACTGCTTTGATTGTACCTGCTTATTTACAACTTTTGATGAAGATTATGATAAGAGCATCAGGTAGAAAAATGGCCCATTTTGAACACAGAATCCACCATTAAAAAAAAAAAAAAGAAGGGCAGGGGGAAACAAGGGAAACTGAGTAAAGAAACACAGGATAGTTCCCCCATGCCACACTTAATAGATGAAGCCTCTGCATTTCTAGAGCACAAAACACATACCTTGCGTCCATTCTTCTGTGTTTCTTCAATTATCTTCTTCACCTCTTCAGCATAGGCACTTGCTGGATCTGGGTGGTCTTCCCTGTATTTCCCTCTGTAGATATCTGGAGAAGGAGCCTGGAAAAAGTGGTGTTTTTTTTTTTTTCCCCAAATCCCATCCTTCTGAGAAACATATACTTTATTTTCTATTGCTCCATGTTTCTGTCTTTCCACACAAATAGATAATAGGAGTTAGTACAGCCTGAATTTCTGCATGAAATTGCAAAAAAATACTTACAGGAGCCTACACTCAGTCCAGCCCTGTGGTCTGCTCAACATTACTGGCCACAGGGAGCCATCATCTACCTCATCCCCCTTTTAAGACTGTCCATCCTCTCCCCACTACTGCATCATCTTATTTCAGATTCTTGCAGAAAGATCCATTTCTGCAACTGAAGAAGGGGGTTTTCCAGTCTGTCGCTTCCCCTCCAGCATCCTAGTCATGGGTCAAATCTGTGTGATCTTCAAGCCTCTACAAATGGTGTTGGGAGAGGTTCCGTAAGCAGGAGAAAGGAAGTGGTATAAAAAGAGGTGGATGCTATTTTGGCAGTGTGGTTAACACAAAGAGGTCTAGCTAAGACAGACCTGCTTGGTGTATGTCCAAGAAGGATATTTGTCTTCCTAAGATACGCAAGTTCAGCCTGAATATCAAACAGCATCCCACTCCATTGGACACTCATGAGCTGTATACCCAGATCTGTGTGAACTGGTGGTGTCTGCTTTTCCACTTTTGGGAATTAGATTTAAAAGTCTTGCACATCTTTAGCCAAACCAACACAACAGGTATTGGCAAATTTCTTCAAACAGGGCAGTGACTCGGTAGCGCTATGACAGAAATCAGCCTCAGAGCTGAATACCCTCTTAGAAACCCAGTTTTGCTGCATCTAATCCACTGACAAAGAAAAAAGTGGAACGGAACGAAAGCATATTTATATCAGAAGTGGGTAATTCAATATGCTACATAACAAGCATAAAAATAACAGAAAGCAAAAAAAACCCCTACACTTACCACATGCACAAACTCTTTCTTGCTGTCCTTTCCCAGCTGATTGAATTTGTAGGGACTGATGTCAATCAGAGATGTAACGTGGCCATGGTAAGCACTGCATGAGTGTTAAATAGCAAAGTCACTTTTCATCAAATTTACAGAAGAGCTAAAGTTACAACCCAGCCCATCAATTATCCAGAATAAGCAACTGTATCTGCAACACAGGAGCGCTGTTTGCGAAGGGATAGAGGATCAATGTTGTTTGAACATAAAAGCTTTATATTGCAGAATATGCTAGACTGAGGGCAGTTTGATTTAGCAATGAGAAAAACCAGCCTTTTGAGCCTAAAGCACGTGGCAGCTTCACTCAGGGAATAAACATTTCGTTCAGCCACAAACTTGAAGCAAAGTGAACCTCAAACCAAATCAAAGACCCATCACAATCTCGTAGTAGCACACACACAGAGTGGAGAGGATGTTTTTGCATTCCTTTGTCTTCTTTAGCCAGTCAACAAAATTTGCCAATGGACACAAAGAAGGGTGAGAAAACCCACCCCGACTGGGATGCCAGCTATGGCAAAAGCCTACACAGCCTTGGGACCTGGGCAAAGAAAGGAGAAGACATTGCAGTGAAACATGGACAGAGCCAGCTCCATCCTCAGCCTCTCCTGACGGAAGCTACTGTCAGTGGCTCCAAATCTTGGCCACGTGAGTCAAGGAGGGCTAACGGGGATCCTAGGACAGCTGAGTCAAACAAGCTTGGTGCCATTAAGACAAAGACACTTGCTCTTCCAGTTGCTCTGGCTGGACTTTCTAATCACAGCCTGAGAAGAAGATCCAGCCCCTACAGCAGCGTAGCCAACCCTAGAGCTGCATCTAGGATAGGGAAACCCATAGAGACAGTCAGCCACTGGTGGCTGGTGGCCCTCCCAGTGCCTCCTGATTTTGTAGCTGCTTTGGGTTTATATGGGGACTTGTGTTCACTGGAGGAAGCTGAGGAGCAGTGCAGCACTGCTGCAGAGCTACAGGATCTTTCTTCTTGACCACTGAATATTTATTTGAACAAAAAGAAACGTGTCCAGCAGAGCATGACAAAAGGAAAGCCCTTTTGCAGGGCAGCCCAGTGGCCAAACCACTCCTTGATGTTTCAAACCAACATTCAAGTCTCTGGCCTGGATTGCCTTGGGAGTCTGTGTGGGGAAAAAAAAAGGTGATGGACCTTCTGGAGTGACCAACAAGCTTCTTTTTCAGAGATCTTCAAAACTTGGGTTTATCCAAATGTGGAAAAGGGATTTCCTGACCTGTTCTGGTATGAAAGCAACACAGCTTTTTCTTTCAGCAGGCACTGGAGTACGAACAGCAAGGGGGCTGCTGCGAAGCAATGGCAGGAGGTGGTGGCTGCACTCACGTAGAAGCTCCTCTATGTACTTACTTTTCAAGGGTGATCACATCTTGGTGCCCGTGGTACTGCCGAGCCAGTCGTAAAGCAAGATCATTTGCTTCAGACCTGCATCACAACAGACACAGCCACAAAAGAGTGAGGAAGGGCTTCCAGTTAAAATGGTATTTCCGACACTAAGGGGTATCACAAATCAACACAGCAGGCTCTGTGACTACACAGATTACAATGCTGAGGTTGAGACTGCAAATGCCATGTAAGAGGGTAAAGGAAAAAAAAAAAAAAAAAAAAGCTCTTTGTCTAAACAAAGAGATGCTTTCTTTCCCTCCCCCAGTTTGCTTGTAGATATTTACATCCTTGTGGTACAAATGTGCCCTCCCAGCTGAGGGCACAACGCAGCCACAAACCCTCAAAAAGCAACAGGGTGCCCGGCCCCCTCTCCCACCCTCCAGCAGGGTTCTCCAGCCCCAGCTCCTGCACCATTGGGCAGCAGAGAACACGAATCTGCTCCCCAGATCAAGACTCAAACTTCCAGCCCAGCCTGTGGCAGTCCCTCTGCTCCCTGCTGGTTGTCTCTTCTGGCAATATAAGTCATCACAGACCAGGTGGACCACCATATGTCAATCTACAGCTAGCATTCACCAATCTGTACAAAGCATTCACCAATTTGTAGTCTAGTTATTTTTTCTGGCCTTCACACACCACCCCCCCTTTATTTTTTGAGCAGCATTCAGCAGGCCAGTTCCACGTTTTGGCTCTCTTGCCTCGAGCCATCACGCTAAATGTGATGGCCACAAGTCAGAAGGATCCTTCCATCAGTAACGGAAATGGTTTTGTTGCTTATTACTAAAAGTCCTACTTCGTAGGATTTCGACCAAGCTGATCTGAGCGTCCATCTCAAACAGGCTCAAAATAGTCTTAATGGGAAAAAAAAGAAAAAACGAAAAAGCAAGGAGGACAGGGAACTGCTGGAGAGGGTACAACAAAGGGCCACAA
>BJBW01006992.1:0-48182 GCA_004320125.1 Scolopax mira | reverse complement strand
TAAACATGAGGAGGAACTTCTTTACTGTGAGAGTGGTGGAGCACTGGAACAGGCTGCCCAGAGAGATCTTCTCTGGAGACATTCCAAACCTGCCTGGACAAGTTCCTGAGCAATGCGCTCTACGTAGACCCGCTCTGGCGGTGGGGATTGGACTAGATGATCTCCAGAGGTCCCTTCCGACCCCATATGATTCCGTGAAGCAAATATTCAGACATACCCCGAGTTCACAAAATAGCAAACGGAGAGTTTCTCGGGCAGGGTGGCTGTGAGGCGCTGCGCGTACTGAACAAGGTTGTCGTGCAGGAACCGGGAATTCGTGTTGAGAAGTTCCATCTGTTTCGTTGCAGCCTTGATCACGGAGGGATGACTGTGGCCAACTAAAGAAGTAGACAACTAGTTATTACTAGCAAGCCAGCCAGAAGCTCTGTGAATATCATCACTTGGAAGAAGCGTGTTCTGATCCCCACTAGAAATGAGGGACTAGAAGCAGTAGGACAGAACTGCTTACCATGGGCAACGTTGTTGATACAGTCTAAGTATTTTTCTCCTTTCTCATCGAACATATATTGGCCCTGAGCACGCACTATCTTCAGAGGGTCCTTGGCAAAGAAAACTTTGCAGGAAGGCCTAAAAAAAAATAATTATATATATATATATAAAATAACACCGCTTTATTTTTTCTCAGTTGGTCCTCCTCCTTTGAGCATTGAGGGGGTTGACGTTTTGCAGCTCTGGAGACAACGGCCTCCCTCTGCAAAGAGCCTGTGAGTGGTTTAGGTGGCAGTGAAGCCACTGAAAATAAAACCAGCCCCCACACACCTCCCCAGGCCTGGAGGGAGCAGAGGTAGGGCTGTAACAAGGGTGGTTTCAAAGCATGGCTGGCTGCAAGTGGCTTCACAGGAGCACAGTGTCTGCCAGTCATTCCAGGTCCTTATATGTCCTGCTGCATTTCTAGGCTGTAGCTCTGTCTGTTTCCATGCCTTATGGACACGTATGGCCAATTAACTCGACTCGCTGGGAATAAAACTACGCTGTTAAGCATTGTTCTATACTATAGCCAAAAATTCCTTGCGCAACGGCGGGGTGGACCGTATAGAGGTCACCTTCAAGAACAAAACACTAATGCCTTGCAGACTTTACTATCAGAGGTGCTGAGCAGGTCCTAAAATCTCAGTGTCTCATCCTGGCTGCTTTGGATAACTCTTTAAAACTGGCTTTTTATAAGCACACGAATCACACTGGCTTCCAGCAAAACTCAGGATCCTTGTAAAATTATTCAGAGTACTTTCTAAACACTTTTTTTTTCCCTCTCATTTCTTTTTCTTCCCCTCTTGAAGAACGTGACAGCTGTGTAATCAAGTCGAATGATATTACTAAGCAGAAGGAAAGTCTTCTGAACTTTTAGCAATGTTTATATGGCCTCAGATGATAAACACAGTCGTTTCCAGGTGACTCAGACAGCGCCAAACGCATCCCCGCGTCACGTGTCTTAAGATTATGAACTTGTAAAGCCCCAAAGTGAATCTGAGAAAGGGAAGGTGTTCACTGTCTCAGAGTTTTGTATCTTTTTCTGACATCCAGTGATCATCATCATCGGCCACTGCTTGCCTACAGTTTTTTTCTTCTGTTAGTCCCTTTTTGTGACAGTTTTCATTTTGTTTATCTAACCCAGCCCTGCACAGGCCCCTTAGCATTGAGCCGGCTCCTAAAGAGAAAGTTTTGTGCAGCTTTTATGAAGCTGTCACTTTTTTATGAATCTTTACTGAGCTTTCTTAAACATTCCACACATTTCGGACACAAAGAGCCGGCACAATCACCCGGACTTTTTTTTTTTCCACTTGGTGACACGGGAGGAAAGGCTGTCACGGGGCAATAGAGTGGGCTCAGAGACACGCACAGGACCCAGCTGGGGTCACAGCCTTCCTCCATTTCCCTGGCCTCAGGAAACCTCCAGCTGACGGATCTCTCTGCTTCTCAGGAGGATGCACTCGATTCACACAAGCCCCCCGGAGGCCCCCTCTCAGGGTACACCCCGGGCACCCCACCTGCCCGCCAGCTCGCTTCGCTCTCTTAAAAATAACACAGGTGGAAGTGGCGTCCCACGGGCTGCGTTTGAACCCAGTGACCCCCAGAGATGGCGAGCTGAGGGGCTGGTGGGGTGGCCTTCCTCTCTCACCGGCCGGGGCTGTGCCCGGGGGGGTGCCTGCCTGACCCTCACCCCCTCTGCTCGCCCCCGGGCACTGACGCTGACAGGAATGGGGGGGTGCCATGGAATCACAGACTCGTTAGAGTTGGAAAGGACCTTAAAGATCATCGAGTTCCAACCCCCCCTGCCCTTGGGTAGGGACACCTCCCCTAGAGCAGGTTGCTCAAAGCCCCATCCAGCCTGGGCTTAAACAGTTCATTATCATCCTCATCATCCTCCTCCTCCTCCTCCCAGCCCCGCCGCCCCCCCCTTACCCGATGTGCTTCCTCCTCAGGGCGAGGGTTTCTGCCTTGCTGTAACGCTCCTCCATCCCCACGGAACGGCACGGCACAACCGGGGGCTCCCCCCCGCCTCTTATGCCGGTCCCGGCCCCCGCCAAACCCCTCCTCCCGCCCGCCCTCCCCGGCGGGACGGCCCGGTCCGGCCTCTCCGCCCCCTCCCCTCCCCGACACCGGCTCCGGGTCCTTTTTGGGGCCTGGCGTGTTTAGCGGAGGTTTAGTTAATGCTCCGCCGCTACGGGCATCCTGGGGGGGGAGTCCATTTAGTCAAAATTAGTGGCGTCATTCAAAGATCTCCCCAGATCCCGGTCTCCCAGAGCCTGTTTGTAAGCGTGGGCTGAGATATATATAGAGATACTTGTATACATCCATCAAGGCCAGTATCCCTACTTCTTATTAACCGGGGCAAGTTAGTAAGAGCTACGTTTTTCTATGTTTTTATACGTGTAAGTAGAAAAAGGCTCTAGCCCGGGTGCTCGGAGGGGTCGGTACACCCCTTTTTTTTTTCAGTCTAAACCAAAAGAATAACTTCTCCCATGATCTCTTTCTCAGCCCATGAGCGATTTGCTGGATTGCAGTGTGTCCTCCTGAACCCCTGAACCCACAATAACCATCACCCTGGTCACCAAAGCTCCTGAGAAACAGAGGGGACGGCTTCACGGGGAGGAAGGGCAGGAGTCACCTTTCTGGGTTTCAAGACACAAGCTGCTGGTGGAGCACCCCTCAGCTTTACCTTCTCCCTGCCACCGAGGCACCCTTCTCCTCGCCTGGAGAGCAGACAAACCTGCGCCCACGTCCCCGTCTGGAGCTCATCTGTGCCACCCGCAGCGCTGGGCTTGGAAGAGACCTCAGAGAGCATATGCCAAGCCACGCACATCCTGTGCCGATGATGCTTGCCTTTTCTAGACCACGCTCTGGTAAGTCATCCCAAATTTTCCAGATGGAGGAAACGCACCTCCTAATTTTTACATTTTTCTGCTCTCTCTGCCAGCAAGCCACCTTGCTGCTTCCCCTACTCAAGCATTTCTTTTCCTAGAGGTGTTTTCCTGAGCTGCTTTGGTCGGTGGTAATTTTGAAGCTCCACAGCTTTCCCATCCCTGCTCCATCGGCAGTTTTGCCCTCACCAGCCATGAGAACAGCCGTGGGACAGTCCAAAGGCATCTCAGGAGCCATGATTTTCCTGCACCCAGCTGGTGCCTGCCCTCTGTTGGTGCCTCGTCCCTCCTCCAGCTCTGCTGGGGACACTAACTCGATAAAAATGGAGCTGCTCACGCCGACGTGCCCGGTCCTGCTCACGCAGCAGCCCTGGACCACTAACAGATTTAAAGGCTACAGGAGCTGCTGCCTGCACTGGCACCCAGCCCAGCTCGTGTCAGGGCTTTTTGATCCAAGTTTAAAAAAAGAAAGCTTGTTGATTTAAATTAGTAATTGCCTGAAGGAATACTAAACTTCACCAGGAAAGCTCAGGGTGGTAGGTGAAGCACCTCTTCAGAAGGCAGGCTGCTTCTCTGGCCTCTGGCAGCCATGGGAAGAGGCTTCCCAGTCAAGAAGCTACTCCTCCCTCTCGGCTCATAGTTTGTGCACGTTCTTTTGATGGATCAGCAGGAACAAGCCTCCCACGTGTCTTGTGTAGAGCAGAGGAGCTCTTTCCCCTCCATCAGCAGAGAGATCCTCCCCGAGACACAGGGCTTTCGAGCATCTTCTCACTTGTCTTTTTTAGACCTCTCCTGCTCCTTCTACTCGCCCTCATAATGCTGTGGGATAACTCCTAGCAGCTATTTCTCTGTGATTTAGAGAATTATTAAAACGGAGGTGAAGTGGGGTAGGGGGTGTGTATTTATTTTTATTTTTTTTTAACATACTGTTTTCTCCACCCTGCTCTGTTTGCTTTCTGAACATTTTAATTCATTTTTTTCCACACTTACTTAAGGATACCAGCAACTTCTAGCCTGGCTCCCTGTATGAATGATGAAAAGGAGTAAATATTTCTAGGAACTATTCAAAATATCCAAGTAAGGTGCCTTTTTCTCCTAATTTAACCATTAAGGGAGTCACTGGGCCTCTGAAAAACAACGTATGGCTCGTGCACCCCGAGAAGCAAACCCATTGCAGGTGCCCAGTGGAAAATGACCCCCCTGAAGGTGGGTTTCAGTACAGAAAGGTACAGACAGACAGACCGTGCCCGTCCACACCCGCTCAGGGACAGGGGCTGCCTGGTATTGGCTCAGAAAGGGGCACGGAGCTGCCCACGGGCTGATGCCACCATCGGTGCAGCGGGTCCCTGAGGGGCAGGGGGTGCTCCCAGGGTACAAACAGGCCGAGGGGAAGCAGAAAAGAGCAAGATTGTGTTCCTGGCTCGTGGCAACGGCGCTTTCCTGAGGCATTTGCACACTCACTCCGTGGCAGCTTCAGTGACAAATTTGCGGTTCCAGACTTTTAAATGGCAATTTTATTCTTTCCACATCTTTCTGACACAAGCTAATTGAGAACGAAGTGTTAGTTGATATTTTAGATTTTTTTTTCCCCCCTGCTCGTTTTTAACAGTTTTACCTCAACTGGAGTCTATCCCCTCACAACCATCTCAGCGTGCCAAAGAGAAGAGAGCTCCTAAAAGCTTCCAAAAGCTGGACAAAGGGACACCAGTGAGAGCTCGTGGCTGCTCAGTTTCGATGTGGGCACCCTAAAAACTCCATCAAGCTGTAACCTGCCCAGGCAAAAATAATCAGGGTGTTTGTTAGTTATTTAACATCTCCCTGCAAAGGCTTGTGTAATTTCCTGGACACTACAGCTCATGCTTGTATATATACCAGTATATCTATATATATATGTTTGCATGCATATATATTTCTCTCTATGCATGTATTTACTTATATGTGTCTATAGACACATACATACATACACACATAAGGAGCATCCAAGCTCCAAGCTTTGAGCAAGAATCCAAACCCACTACTTTTTTCTACAGCAGCCAGGAGAATGCCCTCTGAGTGCCCTGACTGGAAATTAGCAGGAGCCCAGAAAGAGAAAATAAATCAGCAACCCTGGGTGGGAAGACAGACTCTGCTCACAGAGATAAATACAAGAAGTTCCACCTAAACATGAGGAGGAACTTCTTAACTTTGAGGGTGGCAGAGCCCTGGCAGAGGCTGCCCAGGGAGGTGGTGGAGTCTCCTTCTCTGGAGACATTTCAAACCTGCCTGGACACGTTCCTGTGGGTGGACCTGCTTTGGCAGGGGGTTGGACTAGATGATCTCCAGAGGTTCCTTCCAACCCCATGTGATTATGTGAAATGTTTTGGCATTCCCTTGTTTATTCTCTTTTAAAATGCTTTTGGATGCAGTTGTTACTACTCGTTGGAACATGAATGCTTACCAGCTCCTTGTTTTGTTTTTAAACATTTCTTTGTGTGTGGTTATTATAATTGAGCCACTAGGTGAAGCTGTGTGAGATGAAAATATCTCTTACTGTTTCATTTTTTTTGACTTTGCAGAATCCTCATTAGAAATGCGTAGGGCTTAGCACATTTAGTAGGTCCAAAAGCAGAGTTTGATCTGAATAATGGCTGTTAAATATTTAACTAAAAGCTCAAAAAAAAAAAATTAGAGAGGGAGAAGCAGCAGGCATTTCACACGTCAAAGCAGCAGGTTTGGTGTCTCACAAAACTGAGGGAGGTGCTGGGAGAGGAGGGAAGGGCAGAGGGAAGTTGTGTCCCGGGACTGCAGTGGGATGTGAAGGCTGCAGGATGCCGAGGTGTGGCTTTAGAGGGAGAGTGGTACCAAAAAATAGCAGAGAAGCAGTAAAAGGACTGCGTGGGAAATGGATACCAGGGCACCAAACCGGGTGTCACCAAACCGGTAACGACACCACCAAAATGGCGCTTCCGGTGACTCGGCTGACGTCAGAGTAGCTGCGGCACCGAGAGGGATAAAAAGTGGGAATTATCCAGAACCCACTTTGTGTTTGTTTCTCAGCAGGACAGCTGCTCTAGAACCACCTTCCCTCCCCTACAAAAGGAGGAGAAAGGAGAAAGCCGGAAAGAAGCCAAGGCCAAGAGCGACCGCAGCAAGAGCAAGGACTTCTCCTGGATGCCCCAATCCCTGGAGGGGTTCAAGGCCAGGCTGGATGGGGCTCTGAGCAACCTGCTCTGGTGGGAGGTGTCCCTGCCCAGGGCAGGGGGGTTGGAAGTTGATGATCTTTAAGGTCCCTTCCAACCCAAACCACTCTATGGTTCTATGAAGGGTTGCCTGGGGCCAGGCCCTGCTCTGGGCACACCGGGGGCTTCGTCGGGGACGCTGGGCACGGTCAGCTGTAAGCACCTCCTCGGAGAAAGGCAGCAAAGCCTATTTTTAGCCCCTCAAGAGTCTAAACCAGAGCTAGATAAGATTAATGGGCATTTATGGAGATGACCAAGAGTTAAGAGTAGAGGTCAAACCCCCACGGTGCCCGTTCCCTCTCTGAGCCAGGAGGACTGCGGTTTTGAGGTGAAGGAAGGGGAAAGCAACGGGGAGTGTTCTGTTTGTCTGAAATATTTTGGGATTTGGAAAACCTGAACATTTAAATAATGCTTTGAAGACATCACAGCTGCTGCCCTCTTTCTTCCTTCCTTCCTTCCTTCCTTCCTTCCTTCCTCCCTCCCTCCCTCCCTCCCGCGGATGCCCGTGGCCTGTGCTGCCCATTCAGAAAAGATGACCCAATGGGCTTGACTTTGGAGGGAGAAAAAGACACATGAAGAATAGAAAAAGCAAGGCTGTTTTATTTTTAAAACTGAAGATGGAACGTGTTGCAAAAGCCCTGATTTTGGGGTGAATGTGAACCCCAACCGACACGACCTGCACCAGGATTTCAAGCTGCAGATTGGCACGACGCAGCACACGCTTTTCCCAACCCAGACAGACTAGAACAAGTCTTTTTTTTTTGGTTTTGCACCCACACTAAGAACTTCATAACTCTGCGAAATCAGCACCAATGGTTAAATTAATATTTTAATAATTACACACTTTTTTACATTATGAAAATAAATCATAAATAGTGTAAAAATAATTCCGAAGATCAACTTCTCACAAGAAAGAAACAAAACCCGAAGTACAAAACTGAAAGAAAACAAAACAGTATTCAACTGAAAAACAAGGAGAAATTTTAATAATAAAAACAAAAGCATGCTGTTTGATCGGGTTCAATTAAGTCAGGACCAGAGGCCACAAGAAAGTGGTAATTAATAACAAAATGGGTGATTAAAATCTCACAATTCTTTACACTACTCCTCCAAAGAGGCCTCGTGAGATATTTACAGTGCTAAGACACTCCAAATATTTCCAATATTGACAATAGGATACTGACCCACGTGTTTCCCCCCCCCCCCCAAGCATTGTAACCTTTGCCAAATTACTTTTCTTTGTATTTTTATCTCTTCTACTCCTTTTGTGAGACCATTTGCAATACAAAAATAACGGCACATATAGATGAACTTAAAAAAGTAAAAAATACAAATAAAAATATATAATATTTTCCAAAGGAAAAAGTCAGATACATACATCTTAGTAACATTTTTAAAGTTGTGTGATATTTTCCCAAACATGTACAATAATATAAGAATATCCACATATATGTTAACAATATGTAAAACATTCTTCCACCAACCCTACTCTTCATAATACTTCAGAGAAGTGTGCAAGTACCAATGGTATCTGGGAAATTCATACAATTTCTTTTTTTTTTTAAATAGAAACAAGTAAAACACTAACGGTCCCAGGTTAAGTTAAGGCCCCCTGTTTTCCAAAAAAAATTCCATTTCCAAGCAGCATTGATAATTGGATGCATTTAAAAACAAAATGAAACAAAAACCACACTCCAAATCCTTTTTTAAAATACAAACTCCACTCGTTTTGTGGAGTATCTTTCCCAAATTCTGTCAGAAATGATGGTGGCAGGCACTTGTTTCTAACAGCCTTTAATGAATCCAACCACCATGTAAAATACTTCAATAACAGAGGGTGCAGGAAATCCTTCATTCGTACATTACAGCCACATTCAGATCCATAAAAGCAAATTGCAGAAAGGACAAAAGAAACTAAAATCAAAAAGCGGGTGTTCGTTTTAATTCTGGTCACCGAAATTGAGTAATTCTGTAGCAATGACTAAAAATTAGACTTTCTTTTGACCACTGTCTTTGCAGAGACTGGTGTTTTGTGCGACTCTGCAGTGTCAGGATTTAGATCTCTCATTAGGTAAAATACAGAGTTTTAACACCGCGATTTAAGATGAGGAAATTTAAAAAGAAAGGTCAAGCTTCCACCTGCCTTGAACATCCCGATGCCTTTCAACAGAGAGGGAGAGTCTCTGCCCTTTGTGTTCACTGAAGCCGCCCCAATTTTGGCAAAACCTGATTGTCCTTGAAGCTTCAAAACCTTGAAGCTGATTGTCCTCTCCTTGTAACTTCGCAGGGTCCTCTCATTTGGGGTCTCTTCTGCTGGCACAACTGATGCTGAGGTACCACTCCTCCTTGAGCGTCAGGCTCCGTGGAGCCAACGGTGACTTCCCACGCTCTACATCATCTGAAGAATTATCTCTTTTTCAACTCTCTACACGTGGATTGGATCGTTCTGAAACCCACTCCTGCTACTCACACACCACCCTCAAAGACTATACAAGCAGCTGGATGGAGAGTGCCATTCCGCCTGCTGCACCATCAGAACGAGACATCAACATCGGCAATAAATAAAAACATAAATCAAAAAAATACATTGTATCATTTTCCCGTGAACGAACATCTCACGCTTTACCTCAGGAAAAAAAAATAAAGAGGCGTCCGAAGCATCCTGAAAGAAATTCCCCACAGCTACATCTACGGATACGAAGACAAGGACCATGTATATCAGACTCCCTGCTTCTGGAGCAGGACCTTTGCACAACGCGCTTATAGTCCACCAGAGGAACAGCTGATTACAAAACGTGCCATGAAATGACACTAAAAACTCTCAAAGAAACAAGAATTAATGGTACCTGAAAAAGCCAGGGATGTAGAAGCTGTGGAGACTGATGCCACTACACCTTCCTACAGCTGCAAAGGCTGGTAGAGGAACTGCTGTTCCTCTCACAAACCAAACAGAAGAAACCATCCCTACCGGGAGGAATGCTACGAGAAGGTCCACCACCACTCAGGGGGTTCAAACCAAGTTCAAAAAAAGATTTTCTAGCACCAAAAATAGTTGTTCTTTTAAGCGAAATAAACACGTTGCAAGTCTTCACAGGGTGCTTTGCTTGATGAAATACTAAAGCCAATTCTTTTGTTTTTTTCTTCTACTGAACATGCAACTTTTCTAGATACTGCTTGGTTTCATTTCAAATCAATCCTCGAGAAGCAAATATTAACATCAAATCTACAAATCTACATTCAGCCTGGCAAGTTAAATTTTTTATCTACTGTTCAGCCGTGGTCATTTAAAAGGAACGAACCTTTAATGATATTGATCAACACAGAAGCTTTAAAAAGTTGTTAAATTATTTGGAAAAAAAAAAGAAAAAAAATGCATTCCTACCTGGCGTGAGATAAATAAAGAAATTAAAAGACTGAAAAGAATGTGAATAAAGGTGCTTAAGCATTTCTTCAGCAGGGTCTCAGTGTCAGGGAGTTAAGGGAAAACTGAGTTTTGACAGTAGTGCCTGTAATTATGTCCTGAATGAAGAAATCATGAGCTCAGGTTCTGCAACCTTTATAAACACATACAGAAATGGATGCTATGAGGACATTTTAAAAATATAGATATAGAAATTTTAAAAATACGAAAGTGCTCATGACAGCATGCATTTAATAGCTCTTTATCTTCTTGCTATTTCTTAAATGAGTTGTGTTTGTGGACACTCTAAAACACGCTAAAACATCTAGCCAGATAATAAACATCCTACTTGATTTTGCATTTGACTACTCTTAGGGACATTTAAAAAAATACTTCATTTTACTGTGTGGTTGCCAGTATTTGATATTTTAGAAATACAGTCAACTTCTAGTCTTCACATCTATAATATACATGGCCAAAGGTGCCAAGAACTCTCTTCTGTTGGGTGGGCAGGTTGCTCCTCAGCCCGTTGGCTTTTGAGATAGTGCTGCTTAAACAAGCAGACTGGGACTGGCAATTTGGAGGGTTTACAGGGTCCTCCTCTCGTCCCCTTTCTGGAAAGTCCCTCGTTCTGTACATTACTGCTGTAGCACTCTGGAAATTCACAGTTTAAATTCAGTCTATGCCATGTGAAGGCTTTTACTATTGTAATCGTGATTATTCAAATAGATCGATATTCACATCTCTGAAAAGTTAAGGAAAGAAAACCATTTTTCCTCAAATCTGTGAACGCTTTTATTTCTTACTATTAGAAAAATGGAATTGAGTAGTAAATATATATATATATATTCATTCAGTATTTTTCTGTATATAGTGTTGGAATTTTGTTTTTATTAGTAAGGTACTGCTGGATGGAGGGCACTAAATTAATTTTTAGTCTTAAAAATCTATGGAAGACTTTCCTTCATGAAAAGCTTTTTTGTCTCTACGTACCAAAATGACAATAAAGGTTTAGCAAAGTGAAAGATGGCATGATAGTGGCATCTCCTTCGATCTGAGATTGTGAAGCAATACAGAAAGTGCAACCACAGCAGGTCCCCATCTTCACGTGATTTAGAAATGACAAAGCAAGGAAAAAAAAAATGTGCATTCCAAGAAGGGTGAGGTGCCCACACAGGGATGGAGACAGGCTGTTCTTCCTCAACTTTAGTTTTGGTCTACTTATGAAGGACAACTCTCAGAAAAGTAACTTCAAAAGTTTGTGATCATCCTGCTGTACACTGGGAACAGGAGTGATATAAAAAGAATTTCCATCTGCCAAACATGGCACCATTTCTCATAAACTGGTCTCTCAAACAAACTACAGTGCACCATATGAAGACTCAAAACTGGAAAAAATACCTTGTGGCAAAAACTACAAATGTGCACAAATTTAAGTATTTCTAGCAATAATAAAAATAATAATAAAAAAAAAAAGCAGAGAAGCAAAACTTTGCCAATGTTCCTCTAGAAAGCTACTCATCTGAACAGAAATGGATAAATATCGACACCTTTAACAAGGTAATGGGGTGACAAGTGTGAGTGGTAATCACACAGACTTCTTTCTCTCCAATGTTTTTTGGGTAACAAAGTCCACTAAGTTCACTGTAACAGCAGAAAAAAAAAAAGAACAAGATGAATAAATCAGTCCACGAAACACAAAAATAAACTTTTTCAGACTTAAAGGCTTAAAGACTCTCAAAACCTTAAAACCTGTTAATACTGAAACAAGATGAACATATGGCTTGAAGCATTTTCTTCACCGCCATCATCGCAAAGGTTGAACAGATTACTGAAATGCATCCTTCATGGCAACAGTTACGGGTAAAGGAAACAAAATTAACCAGAGCTCCCCAAAGTCTGCGCAGAAGTTCAGCTAGTTTTGTGTAATTTACACTGAATCACCTGAAAACCACACCATGGTACGTACGTCTCTGGTCAGTTCCATTATCTCCTCCTCTGGAGGATGTTCTGATTCATCCCTGCCTCAAGGATGCTTTTTCCTCCAGCAGTCCCAAAATACAACATGCAGAGCACGTACTCTGTCCATCCTTGAGTAAGGTTGAGAAGCTTCTGGTCTCAGGCGGTGTCTGCCATCAAACGATCTCTGCAGCACCTCCGTAACCTTTTCAAACAACCCACAGAGAAGTCTGGTTTCTTCTCCAAACTTCTTTCCTTCTCGATTAAGGACTCGACAGGGCCTATGGTGAATGTCTTCACGACTCTGAGCAGCGCAAGGCAAACGTGCTGACAACAGGCAGGACCCTCTTTGATCAAAGGGGCCAGGTGACCCGCAAGACCGGAAGCCATCCACCTGCAGCTGGAACTCTATCCCCCAAAAAATTCAAGGCCTCTTTCTATCCTCCTCTGGTTTATCTCTTTTTAGCGATAAGCCATGGCGTGACTCCCTTGAGATGACAAAAGGAAACGATTCAGAAGCTGGAATCAAAGGTCACCGTGAGCAGCCATTGGGCATGTGACGCCATCACACGAGCAACGGGGTTGACACACAAACTCATGCTTTTAGTCCACACAAGCAGAGATGGTGGCATGGAAGAGTGAAGTGTTTAAGATGGACATGGGAGCCAAGTCAGTAAACTCCCAACGGCAGCCGGTACAGTACATTTCATAGCATTTTGCTCTTATTTGGTCACAATTTCTTGTAAACTAGTTCATGGCACTCATCGTCCATGCAGGTCCACAAGCCAAAATTTAAGAATTTACAGAAATAATCAGATTTCTATTAATGAAGGTTGTATCGAGATCTCTCTCATTAGAGAGAGGATCTTTGCAGGTTTACCCTGCAGTTACATTATCATCTAACTGCAGACGTAAGTGAAAAAAAAGATGTACACATGGACTATTGCAAACAAGGAGAAGCAGCTACATGTAAACATATCTCAGACTTGTAAAATAAAATTTTCAGTTTTCAACTATAAATACAAAAAGTGGAGCACTATATACACAACTTCATGCTCATAAGGTTAGATTCATCACTGCAGAAACAAAAAGAGACACAGATTAATCAAATTAGTAAATCAATATTTCAGATTTCCACAGTTATGGCAAAGTTGCAAATTCAGAGGGGTATTTTCTCCAGGGATAAATGCATGCAGGAGGTCACTTATGCTTTATGTTTTCTGATGTATCATATGCCAGTATCCTTCCACCTACATTATTCTGAATACTCCATTTTTAAATCTAGCACTGTCTAGGTTAAATCTTTACTAAAATAATGTTGCCAGATTATTAATTATTAAAATTAGCAGACATAATAACCAGGAGAATGGATTGAAGATAGAAAGGAAAGGCAAAGACAAGGGCAGGATGCACCGGTTTTCTAGGTATTCCAGAAAAATAGTAAAAATAATAGTTCAATATAAATACGTGATAAAAATGCCACATCCATGAGCTTTTATAAAGAATGGGAAGCAGTGATCATGTGCAGAAACCAAAGGATGTATGACTTTTCAAATGAAAGAGAAAAGTCTTGGATTTTCCAGAAGTCTAACCCCAACTGTTTCTACAGTGGTACGTATCTTACAACCTCTAGGTTTATTCCAACCCCATCACACCAACTACTGTCACGGAGAGGTCTTATTTTGTGTTGCTGCATGTATCTGTCTAAGTGCATTCCTGAGACTGCGACAGGCTCCTCTCTGTGCCAGGGAAGTACTGCCCCTGGAAGGAACAAACTCTGCCCATCCTACCTTTTGCCAGCAGCCAGGCATCGGTAATCCATCGGGACCCTGTTTCAGTGGGAGGAGGGGAGGATAAAAAAAAAACCAAAGACACAGTTAGGTTTGATAGGGTAGATATTCCATCAATATCTGCTAGAAGAGCTGAAGCAGCTCTGACTTTATATCTAATAAGTAGCAACCCGTGCCTAACTTATTTCCTCTCTTGGCCTCAAGGTGAAGGCTTCAAAGCCAAAGGAGAGGGTTACACTGTAAATACATACGTGTGCCTCTCTGCCATAAAGATGTGCTTTTTCCTAAATCACTAGAACATCTTCATCAGTTTCTTATTGCTGTTAGAGCTCAGGCTGCATATTATTTTTAAATATAATCTGTTATTCATAACAATCTGTAGCTGAATATACAAGATCGATGAGAAAAAACGTATTATCACTTTTATCTGGAGGGTATTGCATTTTATGGGCCCCTAATATAAAAATAACCCAGAAAGCAAGACTCAAATTTGAATGGGATCTTTTCTGTTCACTTTCTTTCTCAGCTTTTGGATGAAGCAGCAAAAACTCAAGATCTGAACATACCTCAAGTGGCACAGTGGAAGAAAATACCAGCGGTGGGAGCAGGGCAGTAGAGCAGCACTAATTCATCACTTGGATAATACAGCTATCTCATTTCTTTGTATATTAGTGAGGGTCACTCCATTTCTTTTCTGCCACCACCCTATTTCACATCTCTCCATGCATCCAGTAAGATCACAGACAACTTCTGACCACAGTCATACTGGTTTGCATGGAACTAATTCCAATTTATGGGGCTATATGGGGCTTAGCCAAAGAGTTACATGCTCATAATTAGGACCACATTATCACATTACTTGAGTATATATGAAAAGAAAAACAAAATCAAACCTTGACATTTTTTAGAATATAGAATAACAATGATTATTATGTGAATTTAAAGGTGAACGTAGTGGTTAATGAGAATTTTTTGAATCTGCTTGCATGTAATCTGATGGGAATGGCTTGTTGCCTCAAGCTACAACCAGTGCTGTTTGCTTTGGAGCTTATTCTATGAACAGAAGACTTCTCAGCCATCAGAGACTGTTAGTGAATCTCCAGACAGAAATGATAATACAGAGAAACATTTTTAAATTACAAAAGCATGCTCGATTACCCCCAACAAAATATGAGATATGGTTACCATTAATTGGAAGCAAACAAAATGGACTATGGAATAATCTTAATGGGCTACGTATTTAAGATTAAAATCCATTGACTTCAAATTAGAAGTGCTGTAGCTGAAATAAATTCTACTTAATTTAACATTCGTCTTAGAGAACCGTGCTTAACCACCAAACAGTATCAGAACATGCAGATCAAATTTTACTGCGAACAATTAAAAAGAAAAAAAAAAACTTCTTTGTATCTTAGGAAATGTGTATGTACTGTTTCTCTTCTCTTTTTTAAATTTTTTTAAATGGAAAAGAGTTTAAACTTACTTTGCCATTAAATAAAAATCACTGTTGCCAGATTGGTACAAGGGAGAGGGTCAACAGGTAGCATTTTAGTATAGGTGGGAACTTGAATTCATGCTAACATAGGGTGGGGAGTGTTGTGTGTATTCCAGGAAGGTAAGTTCCAAGGGTAAGACCATTAAGTTGAAGACGTTAAATAACAAAAGACAGTGAGGGTTTGGGCTGCAGACCGTTACCTTCTTACAAACCTCAGGGAAGCTTTTTGTTTCCAGATCCGTTTGAATAATACGTGATGAACAGGCCAGACACGTAAAGTATGACTTGTGTAAGGTCTGGGAGACTGGGCTCCAGTTTGGCTTACTGGAAACCTACGACTTGATTTTTAGCAATAATATTTGCATCATTCTGTACGTGACTCATTTTGGCCAAATCCTGAAAACGTGCACCCAAGACCGTATGGCTTGTCCAGGGTGCTGTGTAGCTCTGGGACAGGGTTGCGTGAGGAACTGAGCCAGTGCAGACAGAAGTCATCAGGCTTGATTAGAAGTGGACATTTTGCTGGATTTCTACAAAGACTTTCGCTCAGGGTGAGTAAGGCAAATAGGTATTTTGTGAGGAAAATAACAAACAAACGATTCTCGGGGAAAATGTAGGAAGGACACAAACTCATCAATGGCCACGTGATGTGGGAGCAAAACTGCTGAGAGTTAGCTTTGAGGTGTCAACAGAAACGTGTGTTCCTCACTGGGGTTATGGTCACTGAAGCAGCTGGTTTGTTCATGCACATGCACATGTTACGTGAATAATGTAAAGTCAGCTCAAAAAACCCCATCACTTTACATTGAGAATGGCTGACCACAAACAAAGGAACTGCATGCAGGGTTGGTAGGAAAGAGAAATACTGTACCAATTGGCAAGGGGCATCCAGCCCATCCAGGCCAGGCTGGCCTGGCTCCCCTTTTTCCCCCTTAATTCCACGGAATCCCTGTTTGTAAAGATTAACTTGCAATGTTACTGTCAAGGAAATGCCTTCAGTATTGACTTAGCTGGAGGTAACAAATAATGGAGAGGTAAGAGGAGCAAGCTGACCACCGGGGTGTGATTCCAACCTGTGGGGCACCGACTCTGGCACAGCTCAAATTTGATTCCTTTGGCTTGAAATGCCAAAGGCACAAAATAATGGAGGAAAAAAAAAAAAAAAGAAAAGAAAAAGACCAACAAACCCCACAAATTTAGCCTGAAGGTCTTAAGTGTTGTGCTTTATAAGAAATATGGAGGTCGACAACGTCTGCTCCAGAATTTGCCAGAACTTGAGAAAAGGCTGCATTAACGAAGGGTAAAGGTGATGCAGTAGCTGGTGCTTGTTCCTCTCTCCTCATTTCTTATGCCATCAGTCTACAGCAGGACAATCGATTGTCCAATACACAAGTGAGACGTACCAATGGGCAAGGTGCATCTAATCCAGGAGCACCCTGTTCTCCTTTCTCCCCTTTAGGCCCCTTTTTGCCTTTCTTTCCCTTTTCCCCCTGTGGATACAATGGTTTGGATAAAACAAGTTTCATTCTTTTGGAAAAAAATAATTAAAGAAAGATTGGTTTAAAAGTTTGGGTTTTTTTCTTTTTAAGCCAATGGAGAGCTGAAAGGACACTTACCACTGTGTTCTGGTTTGGATGGTGCATTATGTGGAAAAATAAATTATATGATCACAAGCAAGTACTGCAATCATTCTGTATTAGTCTGTGTCGGTATTTCAGACCAGTGTTATGAATATTTTGAATCCTAGAACAGGGCTTGAAATCACTGATTTCTTGAGACAGAGGCAAATCTGCAAATCCCCCCACCCCCAAATCCACAGGCCAAAATAAGAGGTCTCCTATTTATTTTAAGTGCCAGTATTGAAGTGCACACACACCCCACGCTGAATTTGTCAGCTTCCCTGGAAGATTTGTCAGGTGTAACTTTGTGAGAGCAGAGTCTCTCTGAAAGAGACCTGGGGCACAGATGCTTCACAGGGATGGCTGGTCTCTGGCTAAATTCTATCAACTTCCATGGTGTCACTAAAGGGTGAACTCGGCCCAGGGTGTCCTCTGCTGAACCGACCCTTTGCACTCTGGTAAGAGCTTGGGACAAATCCCGTTGTCGTGGTGTTTGTCCCCAAAAAGCCACAGACATCACTGGGGGTGTGCTTCTGTCACTCCACATACACCAGGACCATTTCAAACCCTGTTACAGGAATCAAAACATCCAAACTGCTTGATGGAGAGGCGCTGTGACACTTCCAATGATTTCATAATGTCTTGATGGCAATGTCTTGATATCCTATCCAAAATGATAATTACATTCTCTATTTAAATATTACAACATTTAAGCATACTCTCTACTGCAGGCAACACGTCATCTACATTTTTAACCAAAATTCAGTCCTATGATTTGACACTGAGGTTTGTTTTCTTTTTCAAATGTAAAACTTTCAATGCTTTAATTACTCATGGAAATGAGCTGACTCCCCTCAACAAAGCGACCTGCAAAGATGGCCTCACCTTCAAGCAGTATAAGATGTTTAGGGAGTTCATTTTATAATTGGTTTCACACCAGTTGATCACAATGGTAAATGAGTTTCAGGTTTGCTCTCAATTTCACAAAAATCAAAAAAGGTTCTGTTAAAAAAAATCAAACAAATTGGACTAGGATTGTAAAAAATGGGAGAGGAAGGACGAGTAAATCAGGAATATCACAAAGAAATGGGAAAAATAGTCATAGGAAAATTAGTATGACATTGGAGAACCAGCAAGCGAGGTTGTGGCTATTGGGAGGATTAAATTTGTGAGGAAAAGGGTAAAAAAGACAGAGGAATTGTAAGGAATGAAGGTAGAAGGAGAAGGAAGGAATGCCCCTTTGGAAAGACAGACGGATTTTGGTGAAGCATAGTAAATAGACATTTAACTAATACCACAACAATACAGAAAGACTTCATTCATTAACAGGAGAGAAAACCCATTTTTACACAATTAAAAAATAATTAGCTATATCACACTTAAAAAAGGAAGGAAAGCATATTATTCATGTAATATCATAGCATACTTGACACATTCCAATGAAAAACATCTTTTCCTTGAACCAAACATACTGCATTCATGACACGATAGGAGCAAAAATTTCTTGTCTATCTTTTCTGTGTGCCAAAAAGTTGCAGGATAATATTAAGGAAAACAGCAGCCCAAACACTATCCTTTACCAAATGATAAGATTGTGAGGTAAAAACATCCCCACGAGTTGGGATCTGTAAACTGGTTAAGTTCCCATCTTAAACCTACAAACATGACAGCGTGGCACAGAAAACCAACAGTTTCAGCATCAAATCTCGTTATTTGTGCTCAATGTATTTGCCACAAATGTATGCACACTCCAAAATTTGTTTTGCAAATGGACAGGACAGTTTGGTTTCTGACTCTTTTTTATATCTTTAGGACTTTCATTTCTTGAACTTGTTGGGTTACAAATCAGCAGATAACTATTTAAATTTTCAGTTTTGCAGGGCAAACCGATGAACTTATTCAAACCACTGCAGCCATCATCTGTGTAGAGAATTTCCTGAGTATTTTACTGGTTTTTCTATTGACTGAGTCCCACAGAACTCTTAAGCTTCACCTCCTTACTAAAGAGTCTCACAGGAGATAGGGAGAATATACATCTGATAAGGATTTTAAAAAAAAAAAAATCATTCCTGCACTTCCTCAGTGCTTAGAGAAATACAAATTTGTGGCATTTCTGTAACACCATTATGGTTGGAAGAATCTCCAATCCTCACATGCCCAGATTTTCATCAGTGCAGAGTGTAGGGGGAAGAGGACAATGTCTGTCCAGCCCCTTTTGTGATACATCGTACTCCTCTGTCAATATTTATAACAAGAGACACAACTGCACATTTGGGACCAGAGCTCCCTTCCCTCCTTCTCCTCACGACACAGTTTCTACCTTTTGTTAAAGATTATTCATTCATTAAAAGATTTTTTTTTCCTTCTAGTCATACAACTTGAAAAGACAAAATCAACTGTACAAACCTTTTTTGTGGTGCGTGCTCCTGGACTATAATTTTATATGAGTAGAGATAGAACACTTTTAAAAACTATTTTTACAGCCAAGTTAAGCAGACATTATAATGCAAACACTGACTTGCTTTCACTGTAGCAGAACTACTGATAGGCTAAAATAAAAACCATCAGTCTAGGACTCATCTCATACTGAAAAAAAAAAAAAAAAAGATTTATTCCCTGCCTTTCATAGTGCATCTGTGAAAAACCCAAGTATCAGTGGTTCTCAACAGAATTTTAGTAATGATATATATATATATATATATATTTGCAATGCAATTTGAATTAAGTTTCTTAACCAGAAACTCCCTAATCTCAGCTTGTGTGATGGCAGTCTAACAGCCAATGCTGGAAAGAATACTTAAAAACCAAGAAATTATGACTCTCAACTTGTAAACTGGTTTCTCTCTGTTGAAATAGATGCTGTTACACCAATTTGGTCACAGATAATTAGTAATTTACGTAAGAAAAAACATCAGAACTGAGAAAATTTGTTACAGCAAAAGCTGTATTCATTAGCATGAATATGAAAGCATTCAAGTCTGTCTTTTGAGAGTCAGTTTTCCATTTGGAAAGGGAATACTGAAGAAGCTAAGGTGGTTTTGGTGAAACCACTTTCTTTGAAAGATACAAGTACTCCCTCATTTCTGGAAAAAATGTGTCAAACTTGTGCAACAGAAGTCTCTTTCACAGAGGTTTCAACTATATCTTCCCTGATTCTTCACAGAGGAAGACCTTCCTTTGCCTTCTAATTTTGTTTGAGTATTCTGAGAATTTTTTAAGGCAGAGATTCCATCTCCATTTTCACTCTACAGATTTCCTGGCAATCCTCTTAGTCTGAAAGCCCGTAAGATAACACAAGACATCTGTCAAACCTGCTAAATACTTTATCCCATGAATTCTCCTCAAGAAAATGGTTCTGCTTTTTTCTAAATTTTTAGGGAGATGAAGGAGTAGACTTTCTAGGAGATGTGTCCTGCAGCCCAAGGTGACCAAGGCTACGTGGGCAGCCTGAATTGAAACTGAGCTCCAAAAAAGGCCTGACTGTGCCTTGTGGCCACACAATTCCCACACACAATTTTCTCATCTTCTTGCAACTGGAAGTTCTGTGTTTGAGCTATTTAGTCTTTGGGAATAATGAACTACTAGCCAAAAGCAGCATGCCAGGCTCTAGGACATTAAATATTTTTACATCCTGAGTGCAAGAATCTCAGCCGTTCCATTTCCACATGATGTCATATTTCTATAAGCCTGTTTTACCAGCTTTCTATCTTTTCTTCCACAGATCTTCTGGGGCTCTGGTGGCTCTATTTTGTCTGCCTTTCTCTATCTGTACACGGAACCCCAAATTCAGAAGGTCTGCTGGAGGTCACCAGTCTCACCTCCAAACCTGAGCAGGAACGATTCCTGACCATAGATAGCTCAGACCAGACCAGGTCCTGCGGTCCTCCATGGGTGGTGGTTAATCCACCTCTCTCTCTGTCCCAGTGCCATGCTGGGAACAAGGCACTTCTAGTGTGCCTTCTAGTGAACAAGGTCTTCCTAATAGCCACTCACTCCCAGGAGCAGGTCGTGGTCTTGTGTCTTCCCATTTGCCATTACCCAGAATAGTTTTGCTCCAACATCTTTGAGTCTCCACTTCAAGTAGTTTGGCCTCCTCTTTGTCAGATTAAGCCAGTCCACCTTCAACCTCTTCTATCAGTTGTGTGTGCCCCAGGTCCCTGCCAGCTTGGTAGCCTCTTTTCTCTCCAATTTCTCAGCTGGGGTGGGTCCCAGAACACCATCTGTAGTATTTAAGCAACCTCACTGGGACTGATTAGAGAGGGGTAGTAACTTATTTTTTTAATCTTCGGGACACAACCATCCTAATGTATTCCAGTATGAGAATCACAGAATTGTCAGAGTTGGAAGGGACCTTCTAGAGATCATCCAGTCCAAGCCCCCATCCAAAGCAGGGTTGCCCAGAGCACATCACTCAGGAGCATCCAGACAGGGCTTGAAGATCTCCAGAGAAGGGGACTCCACACCCTCCCTGGGCAGCCTCTGCCAGGGCTCTGCCACCCTCACCCCAAAGAAGTTCTTCCTTGCATTTCAGTGGAACTTTCCCTGTTCCAGCTTGTGCCCGTTGCCCCTTGTCCTGTCACTGGGAACCAGAGAACATACTGTTAAGCTTATTCGATTTGGCACCTGCTGTAATTCCCACTTAGCACAGACTGGCCATTTTCCCAGTCATCTATCAGAGCTGGCAGTTACCCATTACACCTTTCTACTGGCTCTCAAAAAGAAAAGCTGTTTGCTTGTGACAGACAGATCTGTAGTCTTTGACAGCCAGCAAGAGCTCTCCTGTCATTGTGATTACTCTGCCATGTCAGACACTGCCTTTATAATACTCAGGGAGCACCTGCTTAAACAACAGTTATCCTGCAAACCCAGTCCCTTACCAGTAACCTCTTAGCTCAAAATAAGCAACATAAAGGACAGAAGGGAAGGAATTTCATAGTGCCCTTACCAAAAGTGTTTTGCCTGACAGCATTAAGAGAAAGAGATGAACTCAAACCCCACTTCTTCTTTCAGATTCAGTGATGGGATAGTGGACCCTGTGCATGTCAGGCACAAAGAGATGCCTGAACTAGAAAAATCACCTGATGTGTGTATGAACTTTTGTATTAAGTGGCTTGGTGTGGTGCTAATTCAGCAGCTTTAGCAACTGGGCTGTGTGTTAGTTAGAAATAGGGCAGATTTGCTCAGGAGTTTTCTCTGCATGCATTTAGTCCTAAATTACTTCTTACTAAACATATTTCCAAGTCACTGTGTTTGGACAGTAAAAATGAAGCTAGGCTGTTTCTGTTAACTTCACTGTCTAGTTGGCTTACCAGAACAGTAGAGCATATGATTTGATTTCAATCCACAAGTATCACTTAATGGTAAATAAGACATTGCTTAACATAAAAAAATTAACAGTTCCTGTCCTTATGCATTTGGTGTGTTGTATGGACAGGTATGGGACACTGGGATCAACAGTTATACTGCAAATACTGCCAAGGAACTGAGGTCTCCAGTATAAAATTACTACCACAATGACACATTTCAGTTGTCTGCATTGAAAAGTTCGGATTGACAAGGATTTTCAACAAGTGTAGGATTGGAGAAAAAGAGCCTAAAAACAAGGTGTGCTTTGGGAGATGTTGATATTACTAACTCTGTGCACAAATTTTTGTGTGTTCTCATGATTTTGCTTAGCATGTATCTGTGACCTGCCTTTTGGCACACAGTAAAAAAAAAAAGATAAGTTTTAATGGGACAATTTCTAGCATAAAGACAGCAGAACTGACTAGGCTGAGGAATCAAGCAACAGTTAATAACACTGTGGTCACCTTTTCTCCCTTTTCTCCTATATCACCCTTTTCTCCTCGAGGACCAGGGAAACCCTATAAAAACAAAATGGACAAAGATCGATTGACTTTTATCCACATGCAGGTTAAGCTTTCAAATACTCCTGGAAAACATAAAAAAAGATGATTTCATAACATGCATGGTATATATATGCGTGTTATGTGTGCACACATGCATGCACAGAAGAGCACACGAGACAAGTCAGTCATAATGTTTGGTAGAGTCATTTTGCCAGCAATGGAAAGTGATCGTGTCACTCAAAATGGCACTAGTCCATGCTATGTAGCATGTGGATGTTCTAGAAAAGACTCCTCCAAGTTAGGGATTTCAGTGTAGGACTAAAGGAAAAGGCTTTTAGTAAGTCCTTTTAGCACGCCAAAGAAAGCCTATATTTTGAAATGTATCACTTACAGGTTATGGAATTATTCTCTTTAATTAGGATAAATTTACTTAACCAAATGTTAGTGACTCCTTGTTCTTCTACGACCGAGTCACAAGTCTGAATATTTTCTTATTGAGTGCAGTTTTTCAGCCTATTGACTGCCAAAGGACCAGCCACTTGTATTACTAAGCACTGTATCTGGGGGGGGGTGGTGGTGTCTGTCAATAAGGGCTGTATTTTGCATAATCTTTGTCCTCTTTATCGTAGGGAATGAACAAATGCAGCATTTAGCACGCTGTCTGTGTGTACTGCATGCACACTAAATGAAACGAAGGCGTTACACTCAAGAAGCTGTTTCTTGAAAGGCTCTTACCTACCATTAAGAGTGCATTTGTCATATATATTACTTACATCAAGGCCAGGCTCGCCATCTTTCCCCTGCCAAAGAACCATATAAACTACATTAGCATCCCTAAAGCAGTGACACAAATGGCCACCTCGATGCCCAACTTCTTTATAGAGCGGTCCCCCCTGTTGCTGAGGGGGCACAGAGAGCCTTGCTTTAGTGAAGGGCATTTCTGTCAGTGTTTAACATTTCCAGGAACTGATAACTTGACTGTAAAATCTTGCTTGACTGTAAAATTTTGTTTGTACCCAGGAGCAAGCTAAAAATACAGAAAAGCCTATCCTTTTTCATTTTTAGTTCACAGGAAGGGGGAAACAGAAATTGAATTTTTAAAATCTCAACTCAGAAAAGCGACCCTCAGACAAACATGCACTGGAAGCTCATTTAACACTCCATGGAGCCTGAAAACTCTCTCTCATCATTGACTCCTGATCCAATTAAAATGGATCCAATTAAACCACGAGTCTGTATTCCGGCTTAAATTAATTAATCAAATAGATTAGACTGGAGAGGGTACGGAAACATTGCCAGTCTCTTGCAGTGGCTGGCTGTGCCTGGCCAAGCACATTTACACAGCCTTTCTTGTGTCCAAGTACAGAACAGACATGTATATGTACACACCAACCCACTCACCAGCAAAGTAAACACACAGTAAGTCAACTGATTTTATTTGGGCTACCTTCGTTAGGCCAAAGGAAGTTCTAACTCTTATTTTAGAAAGGCATAATATCATTTAAATGGTTGATTTAAAGCATACCGTCTCCACCTGTGAATGACCAACAATGAACTTCTCAAATTGCTTCTGAGCACAGAAAACAAAACTGCTCTCTCAAGTGTCTAACAAAACAATAATCCACTGGTGCAGTAGCTTTGCAGAAGGGAAATCCAAGAAGCTTACTGACATTAAGAAAATCACAGCTTTCCATAGTTGATCCTGAACTCCTGTCACTCTCAGGTGGTCCCCAGGCACAGGAGATGGCCACAGCTGGCAGAAACAGGAGCACTTTCATTCCGGATTTCCTCTCTCTTGGTGGTTCATGTCAGGTCTGTTTCCTTACTTTGGCACGACCCCATGCAGGGGTAGGAACCTAAGTCTGCGATACAGACCAGTGACCTTGCACTATCAGGGATTATTATCTTTCTTTGCCTTTTCCAACTAATTGTATTGCCAGGTGAAAAGCAGTCATAAAGCACACAAAGTTTAATCAAGGAGTGATGAAAAGTGTGATGTGTACAAACTTACAGGCAAGCCGTATGGTCCTCTGGGTCCAGGTTCACCTACAGTTCCCTTTTCACCCTAAGAAAAGATTACAGAACAAGCAAACCAAAAAGTTGTCTGTCTTGCATAGAAATCATCTCTACCAAGTGCTTTAGGTTAAACTTTATGTATTCCTAAATCTTTTGAGGGAAAAACATCCAAGCTCATTTATTTTTATTAAATGATTAAGGGGGCAAAGAGAAGGTGTGTATTGCCTTCTATGCAAAATGACTTTTTAGGCGTATGATATTACATTTGTTTTTAAATCCATTAGTAACTGAAAATATTTTTCAACCTGAACTGGCACCAAGTTCAGCTTGTAACAGCTGCAACACCACGCTCAGTAAAAATCCCCTGTGGTAATGAAAACTGAGGATATAGAACATCAAGCCTCATTACGGCAGCTGAGATATGACAGAGAGAAGCAAAAATAATGTGTCAATCAAAACCTGTATTTAAGCAGGCAATGCTATTAACAGTGACATTGTGAAGATTGGATTCTAGATTAGTGATGTAAATACCCTGGTTTATGAAATCAGATCTGTATTAATGTGCAAGACAAGCAAATATCATAGAATACCAGGGGGGCATGGACCTCGCAGATCACCTGGTCCAACCTTTCCTGGCAAAAACCCAGCACCATGTCCAGCTGAATCTTGAAAGGGTCCATTGATGGGAATCCATCGCTCTCTTGGGGAGATTATTCCAGTGGCTGATTGTTCTCATTGTGAAAATTTTTCCTCTTGCATCTAATGGGAATCTCCCCAGGAGTAACTTGTGCCCATTACCTCTCATCTTTTCCACGTGACTCCTTGTAAAAAGGGAGTCTCTATCTTCTTCGTAGCCACCCTTTAAATGCTGGAATATGGCAATAAAGTCTCCCCTAAATCTTCTTTTCTCAAAGCTGCACAAACCCATTTCTCTCAGCCTTTCCTCATACAGCAGGCTTCCCTGTCTTTTGATCATCTTTGTGGCCTTTCTCTGGGCTGTCTCCAGCCTATCCAAGATTAATGCAGAGATTACTCCAGAAGTTTCATCTCATTTTGCACTAAAATCCATGAAAAAATTACCAGTTTCCAGAGGGATGCTATCATAATCAATTAGCAAGCTTAATATAGAGCAAACTTTTCCAAATGAAATGGAACTTCAAGGTGACAAATTTCAGGCTGGCAGTAGTAAACATCTTTTTGTTTGCTCTTCAATTTTTCTTCATCAAGATTGACATGGAGTTAAACTGCCTGAGTTAGCCAAAGTTACCCCATGGAACTTCAAGCACAGCACGCTGGGAGCTTGTTAGGGAGGCAGAGCTGGTAAGTAGATGCAGGCAGAGGACTCATTTCAGACTATGGTGCCCTTTCTTCCAAATAAAATCCAGCAGAAAAGCCATATTCTCTTAGAGAGCTAAACTGCTTAAAGCGTTGATGAGGTAAAAAAGTCCTGAACACCTCCAGTTTTCAAAATTCCTACTCTGGATTTGTTATGTAGAGTTATTTGGATCCCTTCTTCACCTCTTTTCCTTAACATAATCTAATGCAAGGCTTTGTGCAAGTCTCCTGGCCTACAGCAGTTTCTTCCTAGCTATTACTGCACTTTAAGCTCTTCAGATAATTCTGTGTACAAGATCCTCTAAAAATCTAGGCTACTTACTACTCATTATTAATTTATTATTCTATTATTAAAAGCACAAGACAGAGATGTAGATGTGTGCCTAATTAATATCGGTGATCATCAGCACGGAGCAACACAGCTCTGAAAATGGGCTTCTAAGTCTCAATTTTATTGGCTGGATAATACAAAAAAGCAGGCACCAGAATAAACCGAGCCTGAACCTGTTGTTGAATAAGCCCGGCAGTGAGGAGTTTCTCAGAGGATATTTGATCAATTTTAGATATTTTTGTATTTTTACATAGGTGGACATTGTCTATACTCACTTTAGTCTCGGGGTGATTAGAGGTGTAATGTCAGATCTTTATGGATTCTGCAAATCTCTCCCCTTGAGGAACAATAGGAGCTATTGGACGGTTACAGCCGATTTTCAAAAGAGTAAATCCCTTGCAGTTTGAAAACTTTCTGCTGCTCAGAAACTAAAGTGCTGACTTATGTATATAACAGCTACAAAATTGGTCAATACTTGAAATACGTCAAGACTAGTTAACTATCTTTTTTAAAACCTTCAACAGCAAAGATGACTGTACAAAGTTCTCTCAAGATAGGCTTATAACGTTGCTAAACATATGGTAGACATAAAGATACTGAATGTATCAGTCTAGAATATAATCTCATCTGTTATGTAAGAATATATTTAAAGAGATGTATCTTGCAATTTTTTGCCTCCAATACAAAGCACATGCTGAAATGTGTTTGGAATATCAGATGAGGTCACCAACGTTTATGGATTATATAAGATTGATGGACTGTCATAAGCATACTGCCCTCAGCCACCACGATAAAGCTTTTCCTTCAGGAAAACAGACATTTACAAACTTCAGGAAGGTTTTTAATATCTTTTTGTAGGATAATTCATCAGTACCCAAAGAACAGAAACTATAGCCTCTGGGTTTGCCTCCTATTTCACTTTAGTCTCCTGAATCATGGGTGCATGTTACCTACACATGAATAAAGCTGCATAATTGGTGTCTCCATGAAGATTGATACGGAGATTTCGTAACACCGCCATGGTGACAAACACTTTAAACAAATTAAAAGGAATGCACTTTCCCTCCCAGTACAGAAATTGTGTCGTGATGACAGTGCTGCACAGGCTACACATCTGGGAGCCAAAACCAACCTCAAAACCAGGTCTTTGCCATCAAGACAAGAGTTTCAGGAAATTAGTAGTTCATTAATTTTGCCTTTCAGCTTCTTTTAGATGGACAAGAAGTTGGGTACACATTATGCCCGTCATTACCTTCAGTTTTATGTGTCCCCTTTCACTAGTAGTAGTTGAAGATGTTTAGCTGTTTACCAACATTCTCTATTTTTGCTCAAGACAATATGTGAGATTAATAGGTACACAGCCAGATTTAGAGTCCTATTATTATTAACTCCTCCATTTAATGAAGATGGTCTCAGTAAAAGCTGTCTAAGTACCTAGTAAAATGGTATTTTCAATAGCCAAAAAATGTATTAAGGACTGTAAGACACCAGGCTAATAGATTATATTATTTCACACTATTAATTATAATTTCTGTTTCTACCAAAAGAAATGCACAAAACCACAGTATTGGAATGTTCACTAGTGTCATACTTCAGGAAGTGCTAAATCCTGCATTACTTTTTTAAGAATCAATGAATAGTCTAAAGTTTAGAGAGAAAGGGAGTTAATAGTGCCTTTGTTCTAAAATTCATGTTTTCCTGTTTTCCAGTGACATGCACTATTTTCCTAGTCTACTTTCTCACCATCTAAATACATCTTGTATAAAGACTATCTGATGTTTTCTACTGTAATTAAATAGCTAATTTGGAAACAAAGCAACCAACCCTGATTTGTACAATAGTCTCTTCTACCTAAGAAGAGTAATTCGGCATTGCCTCAAATGCAGCCTGTGCAACCAAGAATCCATGACTTCTGTAGAAGAAATCACTTGGCAATTGATTATATTTGCTTTCCTTAACTTTTAAGGCTACATAAATACATGAAGACCAATATTTTATATGCATTCCCTTAAAGTGATATTGTCTTTCCAAGTTTTACATAATGTGGATTTAACAACATGGTTTTATTTCATGTTAGGAATCCCTAGTGCCTTTCTAGGTTAATATTGGCCCAAAGTTTTCCTTATCAGAATGGAAAAATGTGATCCTGTCCAGTGATAGCGAGCAGTGGCACTATGCAGCATTTTTAATTAAAAGCCAGTGTCTGAAAACTGCAGGCAAAAATGTTTTCTTCCCGCTTTGACAGAAACAAGTTCAACAGTTGCAAATGAAAGTTGTAAAACTGCCCTGAAAACACCCGATATGCTATTTAGATAAGGAAACATCAATGCCAGGCACCTGTTAGATAACTATGCTGCAAACAACTTCTCCTCCCAAGCAGTACTGCATAATTCAATGAACAATTACAGCAATAATCTTGCTGGTTGATGGCTTGGAAATAAACCCCTTCCGTCTTTCTTGTGAACTTCCTCCCATTCATTCAGCTACACAGAAAGCAGTGGGGGGGCAGGAATTTCTTGCCCACCTTAGTTTCTATATTTTTGCAAACCTGTCCCTCTGTGCTTATGTGATGATTGAACTGCTTTATAGCACAGGAGTTCCTATCCCCTTTGTAACTACTGCTTGTCAACAGCTGTAGGCTTATTATGGCTTTGGATATTTTGAAAAGAACAAAAAATTATAGTTATGTTCCATACATTAGAAGAATAGTTTATATTGTGGCACATTTGCTTTGAAAGAAATTTCGACTCATAGTACATACATATATCCTTCAAGATAAAAGTTCATATTGCAAGAATAAAATGTACAGTGTTTATATGTGCATACATGTATAACTCATCTAAATTATTTCCTGAAGTTCAGAAGATGGTGTTCAACTATCTTTTCACAGAGCTGATGGAAAAAATATGTTATGTCCTGGGTGAAAAAAAGACTTGAATCTGTAATCCTCCAGGAGTAAAAGAAAAATATCCAAGTCCTTCAAACAGTTAACTAGTCTGAGTGGTAACTACAGTCTACTGTTCCTATTTTGGACTGTGCTGCATGTCTTGTATTTATTTCTCAATACACAGCTCTTTAAAAATGAATCATCAAGTCCTGCATACCTTTCTCAGATGTACTGCTCTTAAAGCTAACTGGACCTGGGCCATATTATGGGCTGCATCCATAATACAGCGAGGCTGAAGTCGTTTTAGCACAGCTGTTTTGTTAAAGTGAGAAATTCAGAGAGACAAAATTCTGGGCTGGCAGCTCTTTGGTGGTTTTAGTTAGTGTAAGGTACCATCTCTTGTTTTGTTGTAGAGGTTGATGGTTCTATTATTGAAGATGATAAAGGTCCCTATCCGATTTCCACTGGAGAAAATCTACTGTGAATATTTCAAATGAAATAGGTGGGGTCCTATCTTGTAAGCTTAAAATAAAGGAAGAAAAGTTTAAATGTTATACAGACTAGGGGTTTTTTTTCAAGATAAAAACATTTAACTACAAAGAGGTGAGACAGACTCCTTTTTTTTGTTGCCACTGCATACATATATAATCAGATCACACTATCTTCTTTTGTCCCACTTTCTTCTCTCAATCCATTTAAACAAAATAATGAAACCAAGAAAAATTATGCCCTGTGCAGCACCATGAACTTGAAAGTCCTGTAAGTTTCTTACTGATTAGTAATTACAAAATACCAGCTCCTCTGAAGCTAATGACTTTCAAAATCAACCCTTCAACAGATAAATGTACATGTGACTAGAACACATATACAGTTTGGGGCTGATTCTTGAACAGATGAGATACTGTACTGCTCTGTTTAGTATCACCTGGGCACACTCCAAGTAGCCATATGATATTTTGCCATCATGGTGGTGGCTTTGTAAAGAGAAGCACACGGAACTTATACTTACTCTGTCTCCTTTAGGACCTGCAGGGCCATGGGGACCAACTGGGCCATCTACACCCTATGAAAGGAAACAAAGAGGGTAAGAGAGAGGTCTTGCTCTTTACAAGTCTTTGGTTTTAATAGCTGTCTTCTAGCCAAGAACTAACATGGAATCAGTCTTCACCAGTTGAAAATTCAGACTTAATTGTGATGGGATCTGGCCATCAAATCCATTAGGGTTTCAAGACTCCCCCTATAAACTCTCATGTTATGAGGTAACCCATCTTTCTTCTAGTTGGGTTGTACTTTATTCATGGAAGTCATCAGATTTACGAAGGTTTTAAAATTATTGAAAGAATAAGGGTGAAAGTTTTTTTTTTTAAACTTCAATTATTTTAAAAATTGAAATATCCACCTGTAAAGTGGACATACTTGTTGCAATGGTCAATGGGAGATTTATAGAAGCCTTCAAATACATAACTCCGCTCTTCTTTCACTTTATCCAATTCTTTATCATTATAAAAAGCAAAGAATTTAACGCTTTTGTTAAATTCAAGAATGCCTGCAGCAGAACCCCAGCACATCTGCGTCCATTTCACTGATTCCATATTAGCATTAAACAAGGATGTTTTCCTGGGTAAACCAAATCCCTAACTTTACTCAGGAAAATAAGCACCCCAACCAAGGCAGTGGTCCAACCAAAAACCAAATCAAAACCAAACTGCCCTTTTTAAGAGTCATGCTCCTTCTACAGAGAATTACATTCTCCTTCCCCCACATGTTGCCCTAAGAGTCTGCTGGAAGCATGAGAAATGTCTGTGGGGTTTGGCTTTCCTTCCTCCGTGCCGTGGGGGAGCGTGGGCTGGTGGAACTCCTGAGAAGACACAGACTCAGTACCAAAGAGTGAGACAGAAAGAGGAGTGACTCACCCGGGGTCCTGGCTTTCCGTCTAAGCCAGATGCTCCCTGTGTGGTTAGGTGGAAGCATGGATGATGGGTACAAGACACGAATGACAAGAACGTGAGATTAGTAAGTGGTGCTGATGAATAAACATCATTCAAACGTACAGTACAAGTTGTGACGGGGGGGGTCTGGAATGGGCATCACATTACTACAGCATGTTAGTTAAAAATTCACATAAAACATCAAGAGTCTGATTCTCTTCTCCCATCAGTGTAACATCACTGACCCACCCCTGCCTTCACATCACAGCCTATTAGCCCAGAATCATGTCAGGCTAGAGGAGTGCTACAAGCATCAGATGTTAGGCTGGTTTTGAGCCTTAACACGCAAATATTTGCTTTGTAATTTACTTGCATGCTTTCTAATTTGTAAACAACGACAATACTGAATACTGTACTACACAAAGAAAGAAAAACCTACGTTAACCGTGCTAGGAAGTATTTAAGTGCAAGAATACTGCATTATGCAGCCAACAAAATCTGGATCCTGACTATAATGGCCTCATTCATTTCCAAGAGCCCGGGAGACAATCGCAGTTCCTGTTTTCCCAATATACTCCCAGTTCAGAGCAGAGCCCAGGGCTGGAAGTGGGAAGCTCTGGGCACTGCAGGCTGTTTGTTTCAGCATCCTCGGGGACGGCGTGACCTCTGGTGGATTTTACAGGAATAACAGGATTTTACAGGAATAACACCACTGCTGGGGAGAAGGGGACTAGAAATATTAGGGACACAGGGAATAATCCTAGCAAACCCTCTCGCCTGCTCCTAAACAACTACACACCAACCCCCCTCAAACAAACAAACAAAAAAAACCCAACAAAAAAACCCAAACCAAACAACCAAAAAGCCTCATTGAAGGTGAAACTGAGCCATCTTTAGAAAATCAAACACTTGGGACTTTGGACCTTAAAATAACATTTAGAAAAAGTACCAAGCAGGAGCAAGACAAGATCTATATAAAGTTTAAAAACTAATGGCATATTTTGCTCTCGGTTAGAACAAACATTTATTGCAGAACCAAAACTTTCTTCTTCCTTTTACCATTTTAAGGGTGTTGGCTCAGACCTCCAAAGCTCCCTCTCTACACAGCTGTAACTGTCAACTTGAAAATGATAATTTTTTTTCAAAATATATTAAAACTCTTAGTGACATTGACCTTGTCCAGAGGACCTGCACATCATTCTTGAAAATATTAACTCGAGGGGTTTGGTTTCCTTTGGGTCAACCTTCCTTTTTTCCTCCATTTTGCTATTAACAATGTTATCACACGGAGTAATCCTCATGTTAAAAACAATAAAAATAAAAATAAATAATGAACTCTTTTGTGAGGAAAAAACAAATCTAACTTTTCAGAGTCCTTCCAAACACACAGAGGAAGCACACAGTGTTTTCTCTTTTGTCAACCTTAATTTTAAGAAGCACAGGCTATTTTTAAGGTCCTTCATTTCTTTCTAAGAGAAAATTAATGCCAAACACTCAGAATGGCAAAAGTAACAAGGCAAAAGTAACAATCCACCATCATTGATGAATGAGGAAAAAAAATAAAATTCCCTAAACCAATTTTTAACCTTTCTCAGTTAGATCTCTGAATTTTAACTGCCGAATTGCAAACTGGAAGAATAACTGAAAAGACGGGGGGAAAGGGAGGATTCCTTTTTCAAGGCAAACACCACACAACACTTAAATAACAATATGACTAATGTAATGGGGGTGATGGCATCCTTGTGACACTGAACACTTTCAACTGACACGTAACAAAAACCTGACAGCACTGAGTGTTACAGGACATTGCTTTGGATGACAGCACAGATTTGGGGCAAAACAAAACAAGACTGATGCTCTGCTCTAAAATGGTATATTCTGTGTATGCTGTTGAGTAAACCAGAGTTGTTCATCAGAAGGAGAAAGAGAAGTTTGCACTGAGATTGAATAGTTGGGGTTTTTTACTTACTGGAAGACCAAGGGGCCCTCTGTCACCCTTTTGACCTGGTTCACCCTTCAATCCTTTAAGACCATTTAACCCTGGTTCACCCTAAACGTAAAAGTATAAATGCCAAATTTTTGGTGCTGTAATGGGTGTTTAAGCTGGGATATAAGAAGCCAGTCTCAGAAGTAGCTGCAAATTCCAGTTTGAAACAAGGACACAAACTGAATCTTCTCGGCCTGCTGGCAATTTACATACTGCTCACTGGGCAAAAGCACTTGGGAGGTGCCTGCTGGAAATTTAAAGTCTGAGTATGAAAAAAACTACAGGAAACTTATGAGTCACACATTCTTGTCAATCTTTTCCTAATAATTATCACTATAGTTAGATGGTTTGAATTAAGCATGAGTTTCAGGGATTTTTGGAATGTCCTCAAATCCCATAAACTACCCTATACAGATAATTCAAACTGAAAGAAAACTTTCATAAAAATAAACCTCAAAACTTAAGGCTTCTCCAGTGGGATCTCCTGAAAAGTACATTCTGTAAGGAAGCAATATTTTTTTTTCTTATGGCAAACTGGAATTTGCAGCAAAACTTCACAAAAAGATATTTTAAACCTTTAAGCACACATAATTAAACAGTAACCAATTAAAAGAAGCAGTATAGGTAATGCAATGCCAAGCTATTTGGGAGGTCCATAGTTTCTGTGTTCATAGAGAAAAGTTTAAACAACATAAGAAATGGCACTTGTCTTCTTGTGATGGTTCAGTTATGGATTGGCTATTACATTAAACATTACTAAGAGGATGATGGTGGGCTGGGAACTGCCAATAAATCATTTCACATCGTCAAAAACTACCTCAGCATGAGGCCTGCCCAGTCAAAAAGCATGCTGACCATGCCTGCCTCTTTTGGGAAATAGAAATACGTGGGTATTTAATCCAGACTGCTCCCCACGGCCTTGTTCCTAGGTTTCCCTTTGATGTGTTATGTTACCTTATATCATATTCATATTTAAAAAAAATAAAATATCTGAATAGAATCTAGTCTGCTGTTTTAAGTAACTCCAGACCTCCTCTGCCTGCTTTGCACCCTGCCTAAGTAGCCACTTCTCCATTCTTCTTCTATTTGACTCAATGTGACTTTCAGAGTGGTAGCGCTGAAAACGCTCAAGTTTTGGAAACAGACCTGAGAAATCTCACAAAAGCCTGAGTCTTGGGCCAAAAACCTGAGGTAAGGCAGGGCTGGTGCTAAGACAGAACAGACTTGACTTCAAAAAATGATTTATGACTCAGGCTTCTTGTGCCAAGGTAACACAAACAGTCTCGTAACGATTCAAACCTGTGATTTTCTGTCTCACACCTTCAAAAAACAAAACCAAACCCCAAAACTAAACTAAAAAAATGCTCTTCCTCTTTATTTATTTTTTGAGAAAGGTGCATGTAATTAGGGAGCCCTGCTGATTAAAATGCTCATGCCTGACAACACCACTGGCCCTAATGAATGCTACGCTATAGTGTCACACTGAATTTTAGTTTCCTGGTGATTACTGAACTAAAGCACAAATTAAAATATTCCAACTCTGCCAAAACCTGCTTCCCCCCTCCTGAGCTGTTTTCATGGGCTTAGAGAGTCCTCACAGTCTATCTTCACGTATTATGCTGTGGGAAATGTTCAAATAGTATTGAAGACCTGCTTGACCAGGGTTTTCCAGGTTGGAAAACATGAAAATACACACATGAGCTTATGATGGGGAACTTGCATATTGTGTGATGGAACTCATCTCAAAGCACATGGCACCTAAGAAGGTGAAAGACCATCAGTACTAGAACAAGTAGGAGATACAAGAGAGCATAAATGAACAAGAGCTTATTTGACTCCATTTCCTGAGCGTGTAACACGCTTTTATGTTCAAAAGTAATTCCAATTGCAAGTGGAGTCAGTAGCTTGGCCATAAAGAGTAAACTAAATAATTTAGTGCCACATCACAACTATTAATACAAAAATATGGATTCGGCCAGTGCTCAGGAGAAATATTGTTTGGAAACAATCAATGAAAATTTAAAAAACTTTTAAGCTATCTGTTAATATTAAAATCTGCTTTAAGGTTTAAGAATATCAGAAACATTTATTACATGAGGCATAAGACAAAACATAGGTGCATGCATTAAAGAACAAAGCATGACACTTCATATACATCAAGAACATGGACTACTCAAGGCAGCCATGAATTTACCTTTGGGCCAGGCAGTCCATGAGGTCCCTGAAAATAAAGATACCATTTTTCATTATGGAAATAAGCCACACATTTTTAAGAGTTTGTTGCTTTATAGGGGTGCAAGCTGCATCTGTATTTTTATCCTCACAAATGAAATGCAGCTGTCAATAAAACAACTGTAAGCACCCAATTCAGAGAATGAACCAGACCTAGGCACGTGCAATTTGTTCCTCTACTTCCTATGAATTTTAAGACATGCAGAAAAGGTCCTAAACTACATCCCTCTCTAATGGTCACATACTCTCATAGCACTCACAGCACTTGGCATTAAAATGACAGGAGAGTTTAAGCCCTGTGTAGCCCCACTCTCCCTCCCAAGCTTACCATAGGGCCTGGAGGACCATGTGGCCCTGGTGGTCCAGGTGGTCCTATCATCTACAGATAAAAAACAATGGCATTAAATCATGTAAAGAACTCCCTCACAAATACCAAAAGACAGACTGACCCTTCTCTTGGCAAGCAAACATAGCAATGCAATGGTGCACATTGACAGCCCATCTAGAAAGCCTTTTAGGAATGGGAATTATTTTTGATTCAAAAGACAGGGTACCTGAAGTGTAGATTTGCCTGTGCCATATGGCAGCATGCCTGTCTCCTGATTCTTACTCCTAGGGCCTAAGATACACTTTAAGACACTATGGGGAAAAAAAAATATCTCTAAAACAAATAGTACTGAGCAGGGATACTTGAACTTTTAATATTTGATGGTATGTGCTCCTTAGTTGTCCCTATATTACAGAATCTACAGAAACAGAAGAAGATGATGTGTGATTTTACTCCTCCCCAATACTGATGAATAGAAAAGATACTGAATTCAAGCTAGGGTTTGGCATATTTTCAAAATTGCCCTCTGTCTCTTCTTTTATTCCAATTAGCCCACTTGTACCAAGAATTCCCTGAAGTCACTAAAATAGGTAACCAGGTTACTCAGCATTTAGTGCATGCATATTCTGGGTTGGTTTTCTCTGTTTCTAACAAATCCATGGAAGAGAATTTCATGATGATATTTACCATTTGATATAATTTCTCCTCCTGGGTTTAATCTTAAAGGGCCATTATTGTAACCTGCAAGGTGGCAGCAGGTCAGGAATTCTTATTCCAAAATCAGGTCTCCACACTTAATGCTCAACCCCTCTGCTACACTAGCTGTTGGTGATGGTAACAGCAGAACCAAATGAGTTTTGAAATTAGCCTTTATCTCACGAAAACTGAAAGCCTTTTTTCCAGTGAAAACAAGCAGAACAAGATGAACAAGTTAGTGAATTAATTTGTAACAAATTAATTTTCATTTATGAGAGAGAAAGAGCTGGAGATACAGTGTGCCCAGCATGTCCTGCTATGGCAGAAGGTAACCACTTTGAGACCTCAGAACTATGGCTCCAAGTACCCAGGGCATGTCACCACTGACAAGGCCGTGGTAGTTAACTTCTGCTCTGAGGTTTCCAAACTTACTGTGTGCTGAGAATGTCAAAATCCATGACAAAAAGGTACTGTCTTTATGGGGAGGGGTTTTTGTTTGGTTTGGGGTTATGTGTCACTATTCCTGACATCACTGGAGTCAGTCTAGCCTGGTTCTCACTGGCCTTTGGGAGATACGAGGTGTTGAGAGAGATTTGGGTGGGTTTTTTTCCATCAGTTTTATTTCTCTGTTTTATCTTGCAAAACATTTATCTTCTGATTCATTACAGAGCCAGAAATCTCTCACTGAAGTGAGCAGGGCTGTCTCTCACAGTGAGAAAATAGAACAGAAGAGGATTATATCTATAGGATTTCTTAAACAGTATTCAGTTCTACGACCAGATATGTCCATTTTTCAAGGGCAAATGATTATTCAAAAAAAAAAGAAAAATACACTCAAAGTTCAAGTGTAGGAAGCATCAAGGATGTCAGGAAAGATCAGTCATGCATATGAAGCATTGTTCAGAATGGAAAGCTGGAGCACCATTGCAGGATTCCTGTGTTCACAGCAACACCACACTGAGACTTACTGAAGGACCTTGGGCACCAGGCAAACCAACATCTCCCTTTTCACCTTTAACACCATTGGCTCCCTACAAAACAGCATTTAGAAACAGCTTTAATCTTCTTAGCATTCAATCTAGAAATCATCACACTTATTTGCAAGTAATTGTAATTTTTTGAAAATATGTTATGAAAAATAGCTGATATATAGTGCGATTATTTTTTAATTTATTTTGGTGTCACTTTATTAATAACTGTTAGCAAATGTAAAGGTGTGTTTTGATTTGTCAGCTACCAATTGTAGCATGATATTTATCACAAGTCCTTTAACTAGCATTCCATTCATGATATATTGCACTTTGGCTACCGTTTTGGAATTGTTTTTATTTTTACAGAGAAATTGCATTTGTACATACACATGTATATAGGAATAGGGTGAATGCATCCCATAAATATTGATGCATTTTCTCTCCCCTCCTCAAAGTCATCTGAAATTCCTGACAAGTGTTCAAAATACAGCTCCTTTCTCCTACAAGCTACACTTGCCCAAGTTGTGCCGTACGTTACAGGGGATGTACAAACCTGATCAAAATGCCAACTAATCTCTTCCCAAAGCAATGTCATGTTTGACCACAAGTGGAATGAAAAATCTCCCACCTCCTCCTAGATTAGCTGCAGAACAATCTCAGAATTTTCCTCCCCAGTGCTTTCTGTCCCATTTGCAATTTATCAGCACTGTTGGAAATTCTTGACAGTGGAAGAGAGAAAAAATACAAGTATTTTTTCTAAAATTAATTCATTTTTCATACTCACTGGCAGGCCAGGCAGTCCAATTCCTCCCTTTTCTCCAGGCATTCCAGGATCACCTGTATCTCCTTTTGAGCCTTTAAGACCCTAAAATATGTACTTATTTAGTAAATCGTGAAAAAATAAAAAAAAAAAGAAGAAAAGAAGAAGAGACAGACACCAACAGAATTCCAGCTTTGATTCTAACAAACAGAGTAAGTCATTCTAGAGATTGACCTTTGTTGTTGATATGTAGAAATGCAGCCATTATTAGACCTCAACACAATAATCAACTTTATTAATGACTATCTTATTACTGTTCAGATCATGAAATCTCAGCTACAGCTTGGGATCATGTAAATAATCTCCTGAAATAACCTATGGTTGCTCACATGACCTGCACTACATGATTAACACATACTGTACCTGCTCCCCATCAACTCCTGGAGCTCCTGGGGATCCTGGTTCACCCTTCAAGAGAAAAGATAGAATTGGATTATCCCAATTGTCCCAGGCATTAGAGGAAAGAGGCAGTGAAAAATTAATTAAATGGCTTAGTAATGTCTGAGATTAGTAAATTGCTATAATTAGCAGCAACTAAACCAGAGAATTTTTGGTCAAAAAGAACAGACTATATACAATACCTTTATCCAACACGTTGAATAAAAGCCCTGCTGAGAAGGCCAGCACACATATTTTGGGTTGTATAGAGGCCAGACAAGTGCATAAGAAGAAATTAAAAGAGAAGAAACCCCAGAAACCTGGTGAAAAGACCACATTCCAATGGAAACTTTCTCAGTTACTGTAATAAATATGGAATCACGGCTCTCAATATATGTAGGGTGGAGAGAGATTTCATGTTTTCCTTTCCTGGCTAATATTAGTCACTCAGTGAAGGAGTTCACATTCACAACATTGCCCTGTCTCCAAGGGAACAAGTTACATTGATGGGTATAGACTGGGATATTAGAAAGAAACTCCTGTTAGATTGAATTCTGCTCTACATCATTAATTTTGGATGGGAATGCTCACCCACCTGAAGGAACACAACCTCTTCCATTCTCCAACTCCTCTGTGTTTTACAATACACTCCAGGCTGCAGAAAAGCTGGGTAGATCCTAATGCAGAAAGCCATTTCTGCACATTTAACTGTGTATTCCGTTATCAGTTTTCTTGTAGAAGAATAAACCTGGTTTCTCACAATTTATCAAAACCATTAACATGTATAATGTGTGGTATTTCCATACGATACCTTGGATGAAGGCATCAAATTGAAATGTCTGGTATTGTGTTTACTCTTGGAAACATGTGTTTACTCTTGGAAAAGCTTACTGTGACTAATAGAAAATAAAATATATCCAGTAGCTAAAAAAATAGGAGAATTATCTAACTAATTTAAAAGCAATTAAGGAGGGTCCACTAACTGCAACACTTTTTTTTTTTTTCCTTTTTAAAGCATAGGCAAATTTATTATTTAAATTTTATAGAACTGTGCAGCATATGGTATTCATTGTCTCTGTGTGGGCTGTTCACTAAGAGTTCTGGTACCATGCATAGCACCAGCCAGGTGGGATTAGCAAACCTGGGTTTGCAGCCAGGCTCCTGCCCACACGTGCCTGTTTTAATTTTTACTGACATTAGAAAATACTATGCTTATTTGGGTTGGGACCACTGGAATATAAAGCTGCCCTTATGCTGTGGCCAGAGGTACTTTGGAGCCACTCTCTGATTGTGCAGCTACTTTGCAGAGTCCTAGGGACCAGGCTCAGTGCAGATCCATGGCTGAGATGCTCTTTCAGTCCCAATTCATTTTGCTGGTTCTCAGCTGAGCATCTCAGCGTGGCTAAGATGCCAAACTAAACAAAGCACCTATTCTGGAAAGCTTCATTTCAAAAGGCGAGGATGCAAAGTTTGAAACATGCTATATTTGGTAAAATTCCAGTTAAACACGTTGTACAGGAGTGCTCCCTGTACATGTGTGCACACATCAGTAAAAAAAAAAAGCAGAAAATATCTTCAGCCTTAAGATACAATGGGTAAAATAAGGAAGATCACCTTTGGCCCTTGCAGCCCTTGGGGTCCTGGTGGTCCTGGTGGCCCCTAAACAGAAACATACAAACCTCTCAGCTTTTAAATAAATTCCTGCAGACCTTGTCATGTAAACACGAGCTGAATGTTAATATAGGTACTGTAACAAAATGGGTTAGATTTTTAACACAAGGGGAACCAAGACAAGTTATGGACAAGTTGTTAATCTATGATGAACAAACAGGAGGGTATCACAAAAATCAATGATAAAAAAACAGTGCAGTTCATCTTTTTTTAATAAAGTTCTGTTGCTCCCATTGATGAAGTGGCAAAGCTCCTCTTAATGGCAGGGAGGTCAAAACTCATTTCAGACACATTTGCCAGCACTCACATCCTGATCCAAACCAAGCCACGCTCAGGAGAATCCTCCAACTGAATGCAAAGAGGATTCTGCTAAAATATCCCAAGTGGATTCGGGGATACCCAGTGCTGGGTGAAATTGCCATGGAATAAATTGTAACTATTTCATTTCTACCTCAGGTTGTGGACATAGTGCCGTGTATCAAATATTGGTGTGGATGGTGAACTGTGGGGATACTTTAAAAAAGAAATAAAATTTAAAAATCCCTCATTAATACAGAGACACCATTTGTACACATGGGAAGATAGGACTAACGACGGTCTTGCAGAGAAGAACTTGAAACAAGAAGAAGAAAAAAATAATTTGCTTAAACAAGTGTGCAACTTTAAGAGAAAGCTGACCTGCAATACTATAAGCATCTCTGGTTGGTGTCAGGATTCTCAGAAATTGTGTCTGGCCTGATGTGGCTAAACCTCTCACAGAAACTGAAGTAAGAGCACTGGAGCATTCAGTCATCCGCATGTTGAGGTGCTGGAAAATTTATCTTTATTTCTGAGATCTGATAAGATGGGGCAAGAGAATTCCTCACACTTGGGCTTTCTGCTTAGCTTTCCTTATTTATAGTTAACTGAGACAGGCCTTTTTCAGAAAATACTTTGCATCTGGTCTGAAAACTCCCAAACGATGTTTCTTCACAAGCCAATTTGAAAGAACAGAGTTTCTGCCCTGAAAATAAAGTTGATAATAGAAAATTATATGGTCCTCAAATCCTACTTCATGTTTTCTCTGGTCTCCCATGTAGATGCACACAGATGGGAATATACACCAAAAAGTCCAAAGCAGCTACTGGCCTAGATGTGTACTTACAGGAATACTGAGTTTTGTATTTTCGTGGTCTCAAACTTAAGTGAACTGAGGTTTTGCCATTAATTCAGCAGGAGCAGAACTGGTTCTATTGCTGAATAGCTTTCAACAAAGGGTTCTCTGTTATGGGAATGCCAAGCAAATAAATAAATACACGGGATGATGACCAGGGTGGACATCCAATGAAGATGTGTCCTGAACTGCAGAATTATGAATATGCTACAACACAAAGGGGAGTTTCTACAACACACAGTAAGTCATGCGATAGGAATTACCGTGACAGTCAGGGTGGCAATCCTCTGTTGGCAAAATGTATTAACAAGAAACACCATTACCAGAATTGAACAATCCATAAATTATTCTGCTTGCTATAATTATCATCTCCACAAAACCTAAGCTGCACCTGGGAGACATCATGCCTCCAAAAAATAACAGTAAAAACCATGTTATTTTTAACTCTCAGTGTTCTACCAGCTGCTTGGCTTCTATGTGTATCAGGATTTTACATAAGCGAAGATTGCAGGTTCTCATGCAATTTGAGAGATCAAATAATAATAAATAAATAGCAAAATCATACCAAACGTCTTCCAAAAGTTTTGTTAAACATTTAAAGAAAATATAATAAGTTTGTGTCTTAAGTTGAATAAAGAGATGGCCATATGTTTTGCAATCTCTGCAGGTTTCCCACCAATGTTCAGTTAACAAATATATTTCCTAGAATGGAGATAAAGCATCGATTTTCATATAAAAATGCAGATGCACAAAGGACTTAAGTTCTAAATGCAAAACTGCTGGTCTTCAAACTCAGTATTGTTATTGCTGTTATATAGTATACCACAATTCTGCTTTAAATGTTTAGAAGGAAAAAAGACATTTTTGTCAGGGAAGGAGGCAAAATATCTTGACATGCTACTATTATTTTGCCAAAGAAGAGTCTAAAAGCAAGTGAGAAAATATTTAAATGTCATTAAAATGCTTGTCTATATTTTTAAACAGTAAAACCCCCAAATACTGCTCCTTGCACAAGCTTTACTATTGACTATGAAGAACCTACTGGCATACGTGGAACAAGAAATATTTAGCTTTTCTAGTTTTCCTATGTGTAAACAAATACTTTCAAATCTTCTGTTTTAAGCTTTAAAGGACTCTTCATTTGCCAGTGAAACAATATAGACTGTTGTCAAGAATCTGGAACCTGCTCAATACGGAGTACTTGAAAAAAATGTTCTCTAACACATGGGTTTAATATATTGATGTCTTTTTTTCATTTTAACATATTAGTGAAAATATTTAAAAATACTGAAAGATTCAGCTTATCCAGATATGAAAACTGAAAATAGCCATTGCAAATCAATGTTTGTGTGCTTACACTAACGAGCAGCACGTTCAAATTTTAATACCTGATCCTGTAGTTCCTACAAAAGGTTAAACTTTTGCAGCTACTACCTGTTGCCTTAGGAAATTCTGCAGAATAGGTCTGAAAAATAATTTCCATGGAGACAGGAATTTTGTATCTGGTCCTCCAAGTGAAAGCCACGTGCACTCAGCAGGGGTCTTGCTCAAACTAAGATTTGCAGTGCTGATGGACCAAGAGCTGTTCTTCTCCACTGACACATGAGACTGAGTAGGAGGCACAAGGCAAAGTAACTAAAATGTTCTGAAGCTTCTAGGCTGCTTGGTGATTTATTACTGAATTTTTAAAAAGCAGACAGGCAGCAGACTCTTGTCAACCTCTAAAATCAGCGGGCCAAATTTTAAGCAAGTTGACAGCTCAGTGCTGAAGTGCTGAGCACTGCAAGTTCTCGACTGGGAGAGCTGCACATCTCAGAGCCCCTAGGAATTTGTCACCAGGAGACTTGGGAATGGCTGCTTGCCATCTGAAAGGACTAGGCTGGATTTGGCAAGGGTATAATCGATTGATGCTGTATAATCTTACTTATACCATCCTTGCACAGCCATTCCCATTACTATCAATTATTCGTTTCCCTGGATCAGAAGGTGATGACATTTGAAATGATTTACAATGGGATAAGGGCCTCCTAATCTGTTTCAATCACTGCAATGGGCTTTAGTTGCTTTTTCAGACTTCTTTCTGTGCTGCAGCTTTTCTGAGGAAGCTTGAGAGTAACATTGATGCCACAGTTAAAGACACAAATAAATAATACAGGATATACAAAGGCTAAAGACTCTGCTAGATCCGTGTCTGGTAATATGATACATTAATTTTGGGCTCCTTTAGGCATCTGACTCAGAGAGTGATATAAAAGACTGGAAGTTGTGAGTGTGAATTCCCTTAAAAGTAAACAAAATAAGACAAATGTATTGCAGACCCTCAGAATGTGCCTATGTAGACTTCCCCATAGACACCACTCACAATGAAAGAGTGGACTTGGCCTTAATGACATACAGGCTTTTAGATTTTAGTAAAGGCGGTGAGATATTTTTTTTTTTCATTTTTCAAAAGAGTCTTAAAAACCAAATGACTGGCCAGACATCTATCCACTCCCACTTGAGTAAAGGCAAGAAAAAAAGTTCAGCCACTTCAGTGAGAAAATGATCAGATGCACAATGAGCCAAATTCAGTCTTCAAGTTGCACATAAGCAAACCATTCACTTTGGTGGGGTTATATTGCACAGAATTTGCATCTGAGTATACTGCAATGTAAATCACCTTGACTGCAATGACATATGTCACCTTGGTACTTTGCTTTTATGCAAACACTCATTCATTCTTTTTGTAACCTCCTTTTAATCCTCCACACTTTCCTGCACACCAGTCAAAATAAGTTTTCTGGAAATGAATAAGCGTCAAGACTGGTGCTTGGTCTATTCAACGTACTCAAGTTGCTGATTGAATCCACAGCTTGCTAATGGAACCATGTTACATGGTCTCCAAATCTCAAACATTCTGCTCTTTGCATTTTTCAGGAAGAGGAGGAGGAAAAGGAAGAAAAAAAGAAATGTCAATATTATACTACGTGAACTGAAAAGCAGACACTCCTGTTGAACGTTTATATGTGGTTTATTACATGAATTCAGCACTAAGCACCAGAGCCAGCAATGAATCAGCTTTATCCTCATTAAATGATGTCAATACTCTCCAGGGGAAACAAAACTAATTCACTCAGCTAAACTGTATCAAGGAAACAGTTTGTCTAACACCAAACAGCAAACCTGGTTTCCAAATATAGGAAGAGTTCCTGATTAATAAGCTCGGCAATTCTTTGCACACAAAATGTTTTCAAGGCCTACACAAAAGAGAAATACAATGATGTCAAACTGCTTTTTCCCAGACCAGACTAAGCTACTTCAGCCTTGTTTGCATACCTGCAGAGCTTCACGGATGTTGCCATTATAATCAATTATCTCTGTTGCACCTTGATCACCCTTCTGTCCAGGTGGTCCCTGTAATATATTTTCCATGAAAATTTTGAGACACCTGCCAAAGACTACTCTAGACACTTAACTACAGACACATGCTTTGACTTAATTATGCTGTGTTGGAATCTTGTTGTACTTAAAATATATTATGACAAACCACAGAAGTTAGCATTAAAGTTTGTTTCTAAATGGATTGTGGCTTAAACCCAGCCGACAACTAGGTTCATGCAGCTGCTCACTCACTCCCTCACCCTTAGTAGGGAAGGGAGAAGAGGGACAGAAGGAGAGGGAAGAAAAAACCTCATGGCTTGAAATACAGACAGTTCAGTAGTACAGTAATGGACAAGGATAATTAATAATAATAATGATAATAATAATAATTATAAAATATAGTGATACAACACAAGTTGCTCTCTCCACCCAATGATCAATTGCCCATCCCATCCCAAGTACTGACTGCAGATTCCTGCCCCTGATCAACCCCCTTTCATGTCCTGAGCACGACATCTATGGTATGGAATGTCCCCCTGGTCAGCTTGGCCTGTCCATGCTCCCTCTCAGCTCCTATGGGAAGCTGAAGAAGTCTTTGACTAATATAAACATTACCTAGCAACAACTAAAACAATATGTGCTGTCAATATTCCTCAATATTCTTCTCATATCAAATCCAAACCACAGCAGCTACTAGGAAAAAAATTCACTCTATCCTAGCTGCAACCAGGACAAAAGGAAAACAATATTTTAAGAAAGTTGAATATAAACAAGCAAGTCAGTACAGTGTGACTTGTGCTTCAGTGGGAACCATATGAAGCCTCTGCTGCTAAACATTTCAGCAGTTCCAATACTCTAGTTCTGTATTGGCTGTGAACAATGTCAGAAAATCTGGCATGTAACATCCTGCTTGTGGCTTGTGAACAGGAGACTGCTTCAAAAAGCAGCAAGGGCTGTTATTCATATTAAACACCAGTTAGCAACACCCATTCTACTGGAGTCAAATGGCCAATTCCGTCGGTTTAACTGGAGTTGCTGATACAATTTCAATTCATAGTGTGGGCTGAAACTACAAAACAAAGAGCTGAAATGCCAAAGTACACTTACCCGTGGACCTGCAGATCCTGTGTCACCTCTGTCACCTGTATCGCCCTATGTAAAAATGATATTTGAAAATGGATATGCCATTTGACAATTTACTCCTTAGTTCTTCCCTTTTAAATATGCTTGCCTTAAATAAACTGGTATAGAAGGCCGCTTATCATAAACAGAATTAGTTAAGTGTTTCTTAACTAATTAAAGGGAAAAATCTTTCAAAATTTGTGTATGGTAAAAGGGTTGTAAGGTTGTAACACTGTAACAATGATAAAATCGTCAGGAATGACAATGTTGCAATTAGTTCTGTGTGATTTGTTAAAAGCAAGGTCGTGGGCTGGAATAAGAAATCCCAAAGAACCAGTAAAAGACAAATTACCAATTAAGTAATTTGTATAACTTCCACATTCTTAATAGAACTCTTATCAAAAGCTTTAAAAGAAAGCCAGAGAAATTAAATCACTCAGTCTGAAAACACTCAACAACTGCTTCAAAGCTGTGTTTCAAAGTATAAAAAATTTTCCTGTGATCACTTCTCCACTTTCTCAATGTCCCTGCTCCGAGTTTTTGCCCCCCCTACAAACACAATATTACTGTAGAATTCCTTTACTCCCTTAATGCAACAGGCTTAAGATCTTTACCATCTTACACACTTCTTTTTCTTACGTGTTACTTGTATATTTCAAGCAATGGAGGGAATTTCAAACATTTATGCATTCATTACCCAACATCCAGTGACTATGATTAATTTTATTTCACAGTCATTTTCATAGTAAGCTCTTGTATTTTTATATTACTCGAAATTAATTTGGGTAAGATCTGCAACTTTTTGCTCCTGTTGAAATCTATAAAATTTTGGCACAAGTCAGGGAAGAGTGATTAATTCATCAGTGGTAAGAAAAAACATAGAATCCAGAAAACCTTCATGAGACTAATGAAAGAATACAGGTTGTGCCATCTGCCTTTCCCTTGAGTGTTGTTTTGGCAGCAGCATCATTGGAGTTGCTCAAAAGTGAAGTTCCCAAATACTAGATGAACTTCTGTGGGACAGATTTTCAAGACAAGTAAAAGAAAACTGTATATTTGTTTTTGATAAAAAGGGAATTAAAGGGGATACCCTTATCTTTTTGGTGCATTTGTGAGGTGCCCGGGTACTGTGGGCAAATGAGAGGCTGATTTACTCTTCTACTTTCACACTGATCCCCTCATCAGCTCCCTCACTTCCCAGTGTTTCTTTTTGGTGAAAATGAACATGGTTGTGGCACTTATTTAATTGTAACCTTCAGCACTGTGAATGGGCAGCTCTTCCAGTCCCTTTCAAGTACTGCAAACACTGTCCAACCTGCTTGCATTGTCTCATCATCTTTACTCTGGCAGTAGACTCAATAAACACCTAAACAAATCTCTTTTTATTTTGCTTTGACTCCATAATATAACAAGGAGTCCAGCGAGCACAGTATTTGCACACAGCAGACAAAGTAACAGGAAAGCATATATTTTATCTCTCTTTCTACATCTATGCAAACCAATGATACCTATATAGAGATGGATAGATGGTTGGATAGATAGATATAATCAAAGTAGCTTTTTACAACAGGTAAAGCTGTAACATAACCTAGAAGTCTTGCCTTTGTAGACCTTCTGGCCACCATATCTCAGCCTGCAGTCCATAGGATACCACTGGTTCCTAACTCACCAAAGTGTGCATCCATAAAATTTTTGTGAAAACCAACTAAATCTCCACAGGCAGGCGTTGATTGTGTGAGGACTCAACCACATCAGTTACACAGAGATAAACCAGGTTGCATGAGGAAAACCAGAGCAGAGGAAGACAGACGTTACAACAGAAAAAGAACTAGAATCAAAGTGTTGAAAACACGCAGGACTTTAACAGCTAAAGCTGAAAGTCAGAAGGTTTCACCTTTAAAGAACACTGCAGACCGTTATAAGTTCTTTTAAAGAGTGAAGTTTCTGTGAAATGTCACAAATAATTTATCCTAAAAATCACTGTGTTAATTACTCCACAGTTTCTTTAAAAGTTTCTTTTAAGAAAGTTTAAGAAAAGTTTCTTTAAAGAAAAGACAGTTTCTTTACTACTAACCTTTGACCCTTTGGGGCCTCTAGATCCCGGTTCACCTGTTTTCCCCTGTTTGAAGGAAGATAGACAGAAGAAATATGATAGAGAAATGGGAGTGCAGGTAAAATGAAATTAGTAATGACTAACTACTGTATGGAACAGCAGAAA